>JBBYHH010191019.1:0-13622 GCA_038382905.1 Daphne laureola | reverse complement strand
AGATGCAAGTTGGGTATGAGTTTGTGTTTATTGTTTGTCTTTAGTGCCCGTATACTTGTAAACTCAAGTAGTTTCAATAAGCTTCACTTAAAGGAAGCCTTCAACCGACATCTTCTTTCACCAAGCCAGGTCTCATTACAACCTGAATGAAAGACCACCTAACTGGTAAGACATGCAATCTTTTCCTTGATTGCAAAATGAGTAGATGAGTTTTGGTTCGCTTGCAAGCCTATGGATAGAAGATACTTGGTAAAGTCACTATACACACGTGCACACCCACTTCAGAAAGTGAAACACTTAGGGAGCGATCCTTCGTTTACTGATTTGAGCACAAAGTCCTAAAACTTATATGATGATTTATATGTTTAGAGATGTGTGGTTCTGCATGCTAATTTGACTTAAGTTAGCATTTGTAGTTTGTTTGTTTTGTTTGCTCAGTTTTAGGATTGCATATAGATAGTGTATTTTTTAGGGACTAACAAATATTTAAGTTTGGGGATGTGATGACTACACAACATTTATATGTTTTTGTCCCCATACACATGTTTTATTAGAGTTTGTTAGTACTTAGTGTGGGTGCAAGAATGTTTTTATAGCTATTCCATGTCGCGGTCAAAAGAGAGGAATATGGCGAAAAAATGGACAGAAAAAACGAAGTTGGGGACCACACTGCAAACACTTGAGAAGTTCGAGGAGAAAAGAGAAAAAAGCTCGCGGGCGACTGGTGGGCGACTGAATGAAAACGCCGGGCGATCGCCCGGCGTTAGAGACAGAAACCGACAGGAGAGCGGACGAGACGCGGGTGACTGAGCGCATGTGGCGGGCAATCGGACCAGAATTTTCACCCGAGTTTAATACCCAAAAATCAGACTAAAAGCCCAAGTTTTCACAACTCTCTCACCTTCTTGCGACTTTTCTTTCTAGAAAAACCTCATCTAGGGTTTGGGACCTGGTTCTACATGTTGTTCATTGGTTTGCCTCGGATCTTTAGATTGTACGACTGGAGATTGCTGCACGATTCAAACAGTTTTCTCTATCTCTACCTTTATTTCTGCAATTATGTTAACCCTACTTGTTGAATATTTGTTAAGTATAAATTGCGAGTAGTCCCTTATTCTCTTTGATTGTTGATGGTGACTGTGTGATTGTTAGATGAATTGAACATGTTTAGTTGATGATCTATGCATGTTGATATTTAGAGTAGCTAACTAAATCCATATACCTGATATTAGCTTGGTGAAGAGTTTCGAGAGAGTTTTTTTACCAAACCAACAAAGGGAAACTGTTAGACATCCAAAATATTATTCTGAGAAGGTAATCTAGCGTGATAGGAGGCTATACTTGGGCAAACCTAGGGCTTCCATTAATGGTCCGAGCGGAGAGATCTTGTTTGGTCATTAGTGAAAAGGATAACCTTAGCCTCGCAAGTTAGGGTTTGAACTTTATCCATCTCCTTCATCATTGCATTCGTCGCAACTCAGTATGTCATCTAGCATCACCAGCCCTAAGCAACCAAAGGGACTTTTTAATCATTGAATTTCACAAAAACATTCAGTCTTTTACACATTGATCTAGCTTCGTTTCAGTTTTTCTCCAGGTTACTTGTTACTGTTAACATTCTTGTGTCTCGAATATTTCATTATATCCTGATTGTTCAAATACATAAAAATACCAAAAATATTGTGATTAACTGTTTGTCTCTAATTATTATCAATTCCCTTGGGTTCGATCCCACTTACCCTACTACAATTGCAACCTTACACTTTAGGGAGAGTTGACCATTATAAATATTATTTGCCTCGATTTTCGACACTTAGCATTGGGCAAAGAAGAAAAAAGAAAAAATGACGCTACTCAAGATTGACTTTGCAAAGGCCTTTGACTCTTTGAACTGGAACTTCATTTTCTCAGTAATGTCTCAGATGGGATTTGGTGCCAAGTGGTGTTCCTGGATAAAATCTTGCCTATCATCATCGAGAGTTTCAATCTTGGTAAATGGAAACTCAACCCAAGAATTTAGTTCAAAACGTGGTCTAAGGCAAGGAGACCCTCTATCACTATTTCTTTTCATCGTTGTCGCCGAAGCAGTGGGAGCAATGATGAAGGAGGCAAGCTCAGCTGGAATCTTCAAAGGAGTAAGATTAGGGGAAAATAGTGGTACACTAACACATCTCCAATTCACAGATGACACCCTCTTCATGGGTCAATGGTCTTCAGATAACATCCAGAATATCTTCTCTCTCCTTCACTGCCTTGAATTAGCTTCAGGACTTCAGGTCAACTTACATAAGACCCAGTTGTTCGGTGTGGGAGTCTTTTATTTAGAGGTGGAAGACATGGCACGTTTGGTAGGTTGTAAATGTGATAAACTCCCTTTTGAATATATCGGTCTACTGGTGGTAAAGGATATGTCTATTATAGAAAGCTGGGAACCTGTTGTCTCAAAACTTAAAACAAAGCTCAGCTTCTGAAAGATCAACATGCTATCTATAGGAGAAAGCCTAATTCTGGTGAATTCGGTGCTAGGTGGTCTACCCCTTTATTTTCTTTCTCTTTTCAGGGCTCTGGTGACGGTTCTTAAACAATTAGAGAAGGTTCGTAATAACGTTTTCTGGGAGAGAGGGGGTGAGAACAAAAAATTTGTCTGGGCTAATTATAAGTCCTTGGTTAGATGTCATCCCATGGGAAGGCTAGGAGTAGGCAGTTTCTGGGGGGAAAACAATGCTCTCCTCTGGAAATGGTGGTGGAGGTTTCTTTTTGAAAAAGATAGGTTATGGGCAAGAGTGGTTTGTGATATTTATAGAGAGGATGAGAGGGGAAAAAACACTGGGACGGGATCGGGAGGAGTGAGTGTCTGGAGAGAGATTGTGAAAACTGTTTCCGTTGTCAACCACCTGGATCGCTTTCACAAAGCTAGCATAAAAAAGGTGGTGGGCAACGAAAGACTAACAAAATTTTGTACTGATATTTGGCTAATGCAGGTTCCTCTCAAACTCGCTTTCCCCAGGTTGCTCCACCTTGATCTTTTGCAGGACTCAACTGTGAAAGAGAAACTTGTTCTAACAGGAGTAGGTCCATAATGGCTGTGGACATGGCGAATTACTCCTTTTGACCGGACAACAGACGAATTTCAACAGCTTATTAATCTTCTTCAGGGAGCATCTTTTATTGAAGAGAAAAAGGACACGTAGAGTTGGAGCCTTGACAAGGCAAGTTTCACAGTGGGGGCATCGTCCAAACTACTTGATGAACTCAAGTTTTCAGACTCATCGCCACCAACTTTCTTGTCAAAGTTGTTACCAAAGAAGGTCAACATTTTCTTTTGGTGGTGTGAGCGTCTTTTCCTACCCCTTTTGGCCCAACTTCAACGTAGAGGTATTCCGATTCTCGACACGACTTGCCCTCTCTGCAAGCAGTTTCAGGAAACAGTGGAGCAAGCCATCTTCTATTGCTCATATGCCATTCACATCTGGGACTGCATCCGACAATGGTGCGGCATGCCGTCGGGGATATTTTTTGAGGTAGCAGATATCACCTCTTCAGATTTTCTACGAGGGAGCACGCAAACTTCAAAGATTATCTGCCAGACAATTAGCATTACCACTGGATGGGCGATCTGGAAAGTAAGAAATAGACTTGTTATGCAAAATTGTTCTTGGAATTCGCTTCAAATTTTCACAGAAATTCAACTTCACTTCTTCACTTGGTTCAAAAGCAGAGGCAACATTCAATCAACCTGGGACTCTTGGCTGATGAACCCTTTGATTCAGTCTGTGTAAGGCGCCTCAGGAGGGGATAATTCTATCTTCTTCTTTTCTTCATCTCTTTCTTGTTCCTTTTGGAGTAATAGCTATATTGCTTCTCACCCAGAAGCAACTTGCTCTATCACTGTAACTTTTCTCTTCCCTTCTTAATAGGCAGAAAGTTCGATTTTGCCACTAATATATACCCGGTGGCTCGATTTTACCACTCAATAATTTTTTAGCACTTTTTTGCAACTAACGTTACCAAACAAGTTTGATTTTGCCACCGGCGTTAAATATTTTTTAAAAACTACAAAATTTACCTCAAACATTATAATTTTACAAATCCACCAAACTTCCTCATTCGCTCTATTTATGCAATCTACATCTGCGATTACCTATGAATTCAAGAAGACTTTCTCTGCTCCCGCCATCATAAATCAGAAGAGAGTTTAAATTGCTGAAATTCTTCGGTTTTCTCCTTCTTTTTTCGGCCCTCAGCTGCGTATGCTCCCTCTATTTGTAAAAGATTGTATCATTTGTTCTGACATTTTCACAGTATTTAATCTATGGTTTCTTTTCTTTTATTTTTAGACATTGAAAACTAAAAAATTCATATGTGAATTATAATCTGATATCTAAGTTTTATAAATATATTTTTTCTTGATTTTCTTATACTAGTTATTTTTATTAAAAATTGAGGCAAACATTAAATTTTGAAATAACACAGTCAAATGATATATTTTTTACCGGACGAAGAAAGTATTAGATTGATCCAAGCTTTTGTTGAAAGGTGAAGGGGTAATGGAGACAAATATGAGTAGATAGATGATCAATTTGTAAACTTTGAAAAAGTTAAGAGTTAATTTGTTAATTTTTAAAAGTTTGGGATCAAATTGATTATTAGAACATTGTGTTTTAACGGAACATGACGGAATATTCCATCTGTTAACGGAACGAGTGCTAAAATCACTTCTGAAACAAATTTTAATGACAAACGTCATCCCACTTGAAAATAGTAGTGACAAAAAAGTGCTCAAAAATTATTGAGTGGTAAAATCGAGTCACCAGATATACATCAGTGACAAAATCAAATCTTCTGCCCTTCTTAATATATTCTCTCCTTGCCATTGAAAAAAAAAAGAAACATACTCCTTGGAACAACAATTTTCTTATACTATTTGATTGACCTTCTCATTGAAACAAAAGTTCTCTACTAGTAGAACATAACTTATATCATTGGTATAAATTACAAGTAAGAAAAACCAAGGGCCGTTAAAGCAGTAAAATAATTAAACGGAAGCTAAGCTCTCAATAAAGGGGTAAACAAACTGTGTAATGACGTTAGAGGGGCAGTGAAAATTAAACGACACCGTACACTTATCAGGATCCAAATCACACATCTTTCTGAAACTTCCATCCTTCAAATTGTACTGAACCGCCATGTGAGAATGACGCAACAGCAGCACCAGATATAAATCATCATCATCTTCTTCTTCTTGAACCAGGCCCATCATCGTGAAAACTCCAGAATCACCCATCACCATTTCAGGAAACGCCTTCACCACCGGACCCAGATCCACCTTGCACCTCACGAACCAGCCGGAGTAATCTTGCTCCATCTCGAACACCTCGAATTCTAACGGCTTCGATTCATGGATTTCGACCAGATTCAGATGGTTTCTGGACTGGCCAAAGTATCTGGACCGAGCCCACACCACAAATTCATTGTTCTCTTCATCATCTTCATCAGCCACTGGTACAGGTTCTGGCTCTGTTATTAACAATGGCGGCATTGGTAGATCTCGGAGCTTTTCCTGTTCGACGTCGAATCGCAGCGAGGAATCGGTGGAGAGACTAGGCCAGTGAATATTGCCGTTCCAGAAGACTCCATCTGCGAAGTCAACATTTCCTGCAGGAAAGGGATCTCCACAAGTTTTCCAATCCCGATTTTCCGATGAATAAATCACCGTCTTATAGTGGTACCCATCGGAGAACGTAACAGAGCCGATGTCTAGAACACAGATCACTTTGTAATGAGGGGATTTAGATGGATCGAAGGCTAAGCTTGCGCCGGAGATCACCGGATGTTGAGAGTTCAGATCCGGAAGCGCGGCGGATTTGTTTGTTGTGGGGTTGTAGATGTAGAATGTTTTCTTTTGGGTGTTGGAGGTGTTGCTGGAGCATAAGATGAGGCCATTGGAGGAATTGAGGATTATGATGCCGGAGGGATCGTCGGCGAAATCGAGGGTCGTGAAAGGTGCACGAAAGGAGGGGATGAAGCCGTATGAGGGTTTTGGTCCTTGATATGCGAGGCCAAAACAGAGGCCTGAAATTGCTTTAGAATGTCGTCTGGGGATGAAATTGGGGCTGGTGATGAGGGAGAGCCACCGTTTGGAGACGGATTTGAACTTGAGAATGGATCTTGGGGGAAGACGGATAAGGATTTGGGTTAAGAGGTCGTCGTCTTTGAGGACTGTTTCAGCTGGTGATGATGGAAGATGGCGAGAGACGGCGGAGGACGACGGCGGAGAGGCTCTGTTTCGACAGAGCATTGTGTGAAGCTGCGGCGGTTGGTTTGTTGGGTCAACAGAAACAGGGGATTTATAAAATATGATTGTGGAAATTGGGAAGATTGCAGTGGAAGTTTTTTGCTTGAATGATTCTCTTCAAAGTTTCAACATACAAAAATAAAACAATGGACCTTCTTTTGAGATTCTAGATTACAAAAATGTAAAAATATATGTGTATTATATGGTACTCCATTCTATTTGTTTTTTTATATTGACAAAAGAAACAAAATAAAAGAAAATGTGGGAAAACCTTTTTTTTTTTAATTTTACAAAAAAGCTTATTTTATTAATGAATAAAAATTATAAAATAATTCAAGGAAACAGAAATTGCATCTAGATACCAACAAAGGATATAACTAAACCCGAGCAAAATTGTTAAAAAGACAATAAATAAAATGTTACTCATGTCTTATGGAATTAACGAGACATACTTATGAGAGTACGGGTGTGTTTGAATTTGTAAAAAACTAATACATTTTTAATATTTTTTTAAATTTTAGAAAAGAGAGATAGAGAAAAATTTATGAGAAAAAATTTAAAAAGTATTGAAAATATGTTAATTTTTTGTAAATAAGGGGGTAGAACATACGCTACCTTAAAGACACTATAAATATTGTGATAAATAAAAGATAGAGATGAAATCCGGTACCAACACCACCAACAACTCTTGGTCTACCACACTAATTTATCATCAACAAAAATAAACAAAACCAAATAAGAGAGGATTCTAATAGAAAAGTAAATAACAAGAAAAATATTGCGGTCCTCACACCAAAGTACTCTAACAACATGCAATCAAGATCGCCTGTCTGCGAGTCCCCTAACAAGAGCAAATCCTGCTCGACTGCCTCCACAATCACTGTATTTGGAATGTTTTCTTTAACCCAATTTTTACAAATTTTTAGTAACAATTAAAATTTTTCTTTCAATTTTACTCACAATTTCCATTTTAAATTTTAAATATTTATTGGATTGTTGCTAGTTTTTTTCAAAACGACAAAGCATTATGTGAAGCTGCGGTTGGTTTGTTGTGTCAACAGAAACTACGGATTTATAAAATATATTTTATTTATTCATAAATAAATTGTGCGTTCTTCAAAATTTAGTACATTTTTCTTTTTAAAAATTTTAATTAAATTGTTTTACTCAAATACCTTTAACATTCTATCATCTATTATTACTCTAATTTTTCATCAAAATTATTTTGAAAAAGAGTGAGTGTTAATGATAGAGATATTTTTTACCAAATATTTTTTTTTTTTCATTTTTTAATTTGAGTGTCAAAAGAATATATCATTTATTTGGGTGGAGTATGATTGTGGAAATTGGGAAGATTGCGGTGGAAGTTTTTTGCTTGAATGATTCTCCTGAAAGTTTCAACATACAAAAATAAAACAATGGACCTTCTTTTGAGATTCTGTTTTAAATATGGCCTTCTTTTTCTAGATTCTAGATTAATGTAAATGCTACCTCCGGCAAACAAAAAAAAAAAAAAAAAAAAACAAGCATTACACTTTATTTTTACTGTTTTAAAATTTAATATTTAATTTTAATTTTAATAAAGATATAAAGTCTTAAAAAAATTCAAGAAAAATATTTTTAAAAAATTCATACTTCAAATTATGATATGTATATAATTTATTTAGCTTTAAATATCTAAATATTCATGAAAATAAAATACTAGACTAAATATAGTGAAATAGTAAAAATAATGTGTACTACTATATGTGTATTATATGGTATATTTTTATATTTTTTTCTATTTTCCTGTCGGTATAGATTATAGCGACAACTTTTAGGTTTTCAGTAACAAATTGTCTGTCTCTAAATGGTTATTCTTTTGTAGTGTTATGTTGAACACATTTCTGATTAGTAAATTATCTTTGATATTGTTCAATCGTATTTTGCTTTGGATTTATTGTGTACGAGTGTAGCTGTTGGAATTTTGGTATGTTCGTTCAAGAGCCTTTATTTACATTCCGATTGTTGTGAATATTTGGTATTCATCATATTATTATAAGTTTTAAATTTTATTATTATAATATTAGTTTTGTGTTGTAATTTTTTTATTTTTATATAGTTTAAGGGCAGGGGATTGGGGATGATCATGTATCATGAGCTTAATCACTAGACTAGATGTTCAGGATAGTTGTGTGTTATAGTATTAGCGTGGCCTTAAAATTAGTATCACAACCAAATTCATACACAAAACAAACATTTAAGAACGTGAAGGACTTGTATGTACATTAGGACATAGTAGATAAACTCAATAAAAGTGTAGGACTTACCTGATAAAATCAAAAGTCATAAAACTCTTTCCATGAAACTTGAAAACTTTTATAGGTCAAATTATGTATCACTCCATTGAATTATGTTGATTCAATCATTTTAGTTATTGAACTATAATTCATTCTAATTCAGTCCTTGAATTATGCAACGTTAATCACTTTGTCCATTTGATCATATCAATGTTAGTTGACCGTAGAAAAAATACCTATTATGAGCCTAATTTTTTTCCAATCTATACCTAAATACCTTAAACCTATTAGATCTATAAAAAATACTCTCTTCCCAAACAACCTTTTCTTCATGCCTACCAGCCTACTGTCGTGTCGTTCTAGTCGTCATCGCTTCCACCTCAATTTTTTTTATCTTCTTATGCCTTCAAAACTTTAAATTAATACAAATGTAACCCTAAACTGTTAAGTAATTGACAGTGTTAAGATCACCAGCGCCGAGTTACTTAGTCGAAGGACTAAAGTGCTAGGAGTTACATAATTCAGGGACTGAGTGAACATAAATTTTAATTCTTGGATTAAAATGAGCGAGTTAAGATAGTTCAGAGGAGTAATAAGTAATTTGACCACTTTTATAACCATTGTTGTTAATTTAAAAAGTTTCTTTCATTTTAATACTCCATACATAAGAGGTGAGAGAGAGAGAGTGAAAACCGTGAGGGGTAGGGGTTTAGTGAGGAACATTTCAACCCTTCAGAAGCCTCCAGATTATGAGTGTAGGACTTTCCAGGGGCACACTACTTTGAAGAATTACAGGGAACGGCAAGATAGGGAGGATTTCAACAAGGTTATCCGAGTTACAACAACTCCATATTTTGTAACCAATTTCCGAGATTGGTGCATGGAGAAAGATCTATGGCATATGTTTAAGGCTTTTGGTTGGTTGGTAGATGTTTTCATTGCCATAAAGAGAACAAAAGCAGGACAAAAATTCGCTTTCATCCGCTTTAAAGGAGTATTGAATGCAACAAAGATGGAGGTCACAATTAAGGATGTCTGGTACACAACATTCAAGATAAGAGTGAACTTGCCTAAATTTCGACAGCAAGCAGGTCACTTTACAAGCAACAAGCAGAATACAAAGCCAACACTTCATCATGCAAAAGCACTCAACAAAGCATTGATAAATCCACAGGTGAAGTATGTGGAAATTAATCACTAAAAAGAATGAGATTCTTCAAGTGACTACAGTAAGAACAGAGGAACCCATCACTAAGGAAGAAGACAATAGCCTTCGCTTAACAAAGAGAACCCAAAAATGGTTTGAAGGCTCACTGGTAGGAGAAGTTAAGAACCTGGATGTTCTCATTAACATATGCACGTTTTTTGATGATGAAGGCTTGAGGGATATAATAATCAAGTACCTCGGAGGCATTCAAATTCTCCTTGATTGTGGATCATCTCAGAAGGCGCAGAAGCTTTGGGCAAACAAGAAACAGTGGTTGCTGACCATTTTTGAATGGGTGGAACTATGATCCCCTTCTCTCCCAAATACAGGAAGATTGGTATGACTTAGCATAGAAGGGCTGCCGATTCAAGCTTGGAACGACAAATCTTTCAACTTGCTTGCTGGTAGATAGGGGCAAGTAATGCTAATGGAAGAATTTGCTAGAAATCATCTCCAACTTAACAGGTTCAGAGTTTGTGTTCATACAAAAGCCATGGATCTTATAGCAGAAACAATCACGGTTCAAATAGACAACCAAGACATCCAAGTCAGAATCATAGAGGACTTAGTCTACGGTGTCGACTTCGGCCCCAATTATCAAGCATCCTCCTCGTCCTACGATGGCTCCTCTGAAACAAGCGACGAATTGTCAGATGCAAACTCGGAGGATAAACTGGGGATGAACTTTGAAGATGATGAACATTATGAATTCTCGAATGAACAGGGGAAAATCCAACAACCAAGGCAAATTAATGCATTGTACGACCTGTCTGCTGAGAAGAAATCTGAGGATGAAAAAGAAGAAACTAGAGTGCTAGAGACTCCAGAAGCTACAAAGGCGGCTTCAACAGCAGAGGAGGTTTTTACAGAACAAAAGGCTAGGAAAAAGTCTACAACAGTTGGGTCTAATAAAAAGGGACTGAAAGACTCCATGAGAGGCTTTTTGGATAAAACAAATGGGCTTCTCATCATTCTGGGCCTGGTCCCCAAAACACTCAAGCCCACCACCAGCAAAAGCCTGAAAACTCCAATTGACGGTGAAGACACCATTTCAGGCGATCCTCAACAAAGACCTCGTCAACGATGCTCTGCTCTTCACCATCACAAACACCAAGCCAATTTCGAAGGAACTAATTCCTGGCTAATGGCAACCAGAAGCTTCAGTAAGCCTCTACTTCAAAATCCATTATCGTCGATCCCATTCCATAGTGAAGATCGTCCTCTTCTGCAAGTGAATCAAGAACCAGGAGCATTGGGGTAGCTGTGAGAGTAAAAGTAAAAGAGACCAACAACCACAAAGGACTCTTATCCATAACAACTATAATTCAACATGAGGGGCAAGAAGCCAGTCTCTGACTTGGTTGATCAGCCCGATGAGGTGAGTTTATTTCTTTTTATGAAGATAGTTACTCTAAATGCTAGAGGTTTGGGTTACAATTGGAAATGCAGATGGTTGAAAGATTTTGTGAGAAATGAATCAGTAGAGATGCTAGCAATCCAGGAATCAAAGCTTATAAATCCACAATGGCACAAAATCTGATCGATGTGGGATTCTGATGAGCTAGAATTCATTGCGATGGATGCATCTGGTAGATCAGGGGGGCTTTTGTGGATTTGGCACCCTGATAGTTTCACTTTGATTCACTGCATCAAAGAGAAGAATTATATAGCTATGTGGGGAACTCGTCGAAAGTCTGATAAAAAAATCCTGCTAGTGAATGTTTATGGTCCTTCCGAGGAAGCAGCAAAGGTTCAAATTTGGAACTCACTCTTGGAATTACGCCAGAATAATTCAGAACCTTTTTTGTGCTTAGGAGATTTCAATGCAGTTCGAAGAAGAGAAGATAAAAAATGCTCGATCTACAATGACAAGGAAGCTTCAGATTTCAAAAAATTTATACAAGATTCAGAACTACTTGATCTTCACCTGCAAGATAGAAAGTTCACTTCGCTTCATGAATCTGGATCGAAAGTAAGCAAACTGAACAGGATTCTCTGTAGTGATGATTTTGCAAGCCTTTGGTCCAATCTATCAGTAACGTCCAAACCGAGACTGATTTCAGATCACTGCCCATTGGTTCTCCAAGACAAAGTTCTAGACTTTGGCCTGAAACCTTTCAAATTTTATGACTACTGGATAAAGTCTGATACTTTTAGATCTTGTTTTGAAAGCGCTTGGAAGGAGAAACCTCTGGATTCGAGGGCTGATCATATTTTAAAACAAAACTGAGAGTTTCAAAAATCAGATGCAAGCAATGGAAAGTTCAGAATGTGGGAGATGTTCAAGCAAACCTTCAAAGTCTGAGACTGCAAAAAGAGAAATGGGACAATCAGGCAGAGAACAAAGATCTGAATGAGAAAGAATCAATGGAAAGAAAGGAGTGCTTATCCAAACTATCAAGTGCTGAAAATGAAGTTTATAGCATGCTCAAGCAAAAGGCAAAATTGACTTGGGCAGCAGCTGGGGATGACAACACAAGAATTTTTCATGCTGCAATAAAAAAGAGAGTGAGAAGAAACTGCTTGCCAGGCCTTACAATAAATGGAGTGTGAGAAGAGTACCCAACTGAAATAAAAAAGGAAGTGCACAATTTCTATGAACAGTTGTTCAAAGAACCTATTACTGACCTCCCAGATTTAATAAGCAGCAGGTTCAAAAAGCTTGAGGAGTCGATTAGTGCAAATCTGGAGGCACCTTTCACAGAATCTGAGATTAAGGCAGCAGTTTGGAATTGCGAAGGATCAAAATCACCAGGTCCAAATGGAATATCCTTCAATCTGATAAAAAACTTCTGGGAATTAATCAAAAGGGATTTCTTGAATTTCTTCAAGTATTTCGAAAAGGGTAGCAGCCTAGGTCTCGGCTGTAACTGCTCCTTCATTACTATGATTCCTAAATCCAAAAATCCTATTGGGCTAAAAGACTACAGGCCAATCAGTTTATTAGGATGTCAATACAAAGTTTTGGCAGAGCGTTTAAAGAGGACACTTCCTTTCCTAATTGGAGAATCTCAGACAGGTTTCATTGAGGGTCGTCAAATCATAGATGGAGTCTTAATAGCAAATGAAGTGGTCCAAAATGTCAAGCATAGGAAGGAGAAAGCACTAATTCTCAAGATTGATTTTGCAAAAGCCTTTGACTGTGTTAATTGGGACTACCTCCTATCGATCATGAAGAAAATGGGTTTTGGGATCAAATGGACAGCTTGGATCAGACAATGCCTCAATTTTGCATCAGTCTCAGCACTAGTGAACGGAAGTCCAACAAAAGAGTTCAGGATGGAAAGAGGTCTTCATCAAGGTGACCCTTTGTCACCGTTCCTCTTCCTAATTGCGGTAGAAGGCCTTAATATTATGATGGAGGCAGCGAAGGATGAAGGTATCTTCAAAGGGATAAAACTTGGAGCATCTGGCCCAATATTATCTCATCTCCAATATGCTGATGACACAATATTTTTTGGGGAATGGAATAAATGAAATCTGCAGAATCTCCTCTGTCTGGTAAAAAAAATTCAATCTGTCTCAGGTCTTTCTATCAACCTTGCAAAAACCAGTATTTTTTTAGTAGGGATCAGCCCCCCAGAGGTGGACTATTTCGCCAGATTAGCAAGTTACAAAGCTGGCTCTTTCCCCTTTGACTATCTCGGGATGTCCGTTGGTGCAAATATGCACAAAGCAGATTCATGGAATCAAATTACATCAAGATTTTAGCAGAAATTGAGTTCTTGGAAGAGGAACAATATCTCGATTGGAGGTCGGTTAACAGTGGTGAAATCTATCCTTGGCAGCCTTCCCTTGTATTACTTCTCAGTATTCTGTGCTCCTGGAAAAGTCCACAAAA
>JBBYHH010190910.1:0-13623 GCA_038382905.1 Daphne laureola | reverse complement strand
TAATCTTTCTAGATATATATTTTTTTATTTTTCTTTCACTATTTTTCTTAGTTAAATTTTGAGTCAAACACTGCAACTTGAAACAGTAAAAGAAATATTTCATTATTTTTGGGATGGATGAAGTACTTTTTGGCATGTTAATGAACACGGAATACACAATGCATTATTACATTGACCAAGGTTAAGGTTTGCTTTGTTTTTACAAAATTGTTTACATTGTTTTACTCTTGCTTCATCTGTGCGAGGTGTTTTTCTTATTTCAAACCTTTGCCGGAATGGTTTTTAACTGTAGTTTTTATTGATTATTATTATATTGATCGATCGTTTCTCTAAATAAAGAAGAGAAAATGTCTGATTTTACCCTTAACGTTTACTTGTTAGATCATTTTTATCATTATTTTGAATTTTTTTTTTTTTTTATCATTACCGTTATAGTTTAGGGTCTCTTTTTGTCACTGTTGTTAAATTAATTCCACGTTAAACCATAAAGTTTTTAAAAATTGACAAATTCACTTACATTTTACAGTTTCGTCCATTTTTGCTCTAATCCTTGATAGTTTCTTCCATGTCCGTGCTCTGTTTTATTCTGTTCTACTCTTGATGTCTGAGTTTTTTGGGAGTTAAATTGTCGTCGGGTTACTTTTGGTTAACTTTTTTGTGTTTAAATTGTAGCTTTTAAAAATTTAGGGTTAATTATTTTTTATTTTTAAAATTTGGTGGTCAAATTGAGTATGAAGATATACTCCGTAACGAAATATTTTGAGAATATTCCAATTGTTAACGACGTCAGTGGTAAAAAAAGTCCAAAAAGTAAATTCGATGACAAAAATGGTCCAAAGACAAAGTATTGATGGCAAAAAAGAACCAATTTTCAAAATAATGGCCAAAAATGTCCAACGAGCAAACGTTAAGGGTAAAATAGAATATTTTCCCCAAAAAGAATAATAGTCATGTTTGAATCTTTTTTTGATGTGTTATTTATGAATTTTCCAACCAAAATTTTGGCAACAAATCACTAAATCAATTTTTTTTCCCTATAATTTTCTTCTCATATACATTTCATTAATGTCAAACACTACCACTTTTTCATTTTTTCCTCTAATTTTGTCGATTAGCTTCAGTGAGTTCTCGAATTCTTCTTTTCTTTCATTGCGATGTCGTCTGTGCCTTTGAATTTCAATGTGAACCGTGAGTCGTTGTTGAATTCCGAATTTGGAGGTTTGTGAATTTCACATCTATTCTTCATTCATCTTCCTTATGTATCTTGTGCAACAAGCAGGACCTACACTAGTTGAGGATCATCCGATTGCTGTTGATTGTGCTTTGGTGAATCACAAAGAGTTGCTCGATGATGAAATCGTTTTAAACAGTTTTACGCTTCAATATTTGGTAGATCTGATTGGTACTTGTGATATTCCTTCTTTGGCATCTACTATTGTTGAAGATGAGTTTCCTACTAAAGAAACCTCTAGTAAATTCTCTTCATGTTCTTTCTTCGAAATACATCTATGTTTTTCTCAATTATTTTTCCTTTTTATGTTTTTTGACTTTTGTAGGATCATTGTTTGTTACTGCGCATCCTTCTTTAGGCTTGACGCATCATAATTCTATGTGTTATTTATTTTGAACTTGGGAGTTGTTCTGTTGCTCTTGAACATTTTAAAACACGCTACACATCCTTCTTCATTTATCAGCGCACCATGTTATCCTGCAGGCGCATCTATTTCTCACACTGTTATTTGTTATGTAAACTATACTTGGTGCATGATTCTTAATGTCCAATGCATAATTTTCCTATAATGGTGCATCTTGATACATCTGTGGAACATAATTTTTTCCTTCCTTCCTTTCCAGGGTATATTGTTCGTTCTACATCATCTAGTCATGGATTTGATTCTGTGGATATTTGTGAAATGAAGTTTAAGTCTGACTCTGATGCCTTTGAGTTCTATAAGGCTCATGGTAAATCAAATGGCTTAGATGTTAGATGGGGCCGAAGTAAGGCTTCTTCTAGGAATGTTGGCGTTACATATTTTGTTTGCAACCGTGAAGGTTATGCCAAGGGAATTTCTTATGATAAGCAACGACATAGAGCTAGTTTCCGGTGTTGTTGTAAGGCTACGGTTCATTTTATTGTTAAGGATGATCATTATAAATGCACTATCCATACAATACAACACAGTCATTCATTCACTCCTGACCATCAGAAGCATTTTATGAAATCTGCAAGGAAGATTGATGATCAGAAGAAAAATATGCTTCTAGGGTTGTTAAGCATTGGTATTAATTCCATTGATGCTTGGCGTATCATCGTACAAGAAGCATGTGGAATTGAGAGCATTGGTTTTTCAATAAGAGATATGTGGAACTTACTCTCAAAGGAAAAGATTAAGACTACAAGATACACTGATGCACATATGCTTCTTGATTACTTTGTCTCTCGTTTTAATGACGAATGTAGTTTCTTCAAATTAAATTTGTGTTCTTCTCAATTGTTTTTTCTTGTTTATGTTTTTCTACTTTTGTATGATCATTGCTTGTGAACTTGGAGTTGTTCTGTTGTTGTTGAACATTTTAAAACACGCTACGCATCCTTCTTCATTTATCGGTGCATGTTATCCTGCAGTCACATCTATTTGTCACAGTGCTATTTGTTATGTAAATCATACTTGGTGCATCATTCTTAATGTCCAATGCAACATTTTCCTATAATGGTGCATCTTGATACACCTGTGAAGCATCATTTTTTTTCTTCCTTCCTTTCCAGGTAATTTTTTATTTAGGTATGATGTTGTTGAATGTCGATTGAATAAATTTTATTGGAGAGACTCTATAATGCTTGTGGATTATGATATTTTTTGAGATGGCTAAAATAATTTATTTTGGATTTTTGACCCCATATTGTAGGGTGGATCTCGAAAGATATGAAAGATCTCCCTCCAAGCCGAACATGTATGGTATGGTCTGCTGTCCATTTGTTGGGATCAACAACCATGGTTTTACAATCATTTTTTGGAGTGGTTTTCTTGTTGACGAGAAGGTGGGGACTTTCGGTTGGTTGTTTGATTGTCTTCTAGAAGGTTTCATCAGAAAGCAGCCTATTACATTTATAATCGATCAAGAAAAAGTGATGATAATAGCTGTTGAGAAGGATCTTCTGTTGTCGAAACACCGTCTGTGTTTGTGGAATATTATGCAGAATGCAAGGAAGCATCTTTGCTGGCTTTTGAACAAGAATGAGGATTTTGAGAGACTCTTTTAATTCTGCTTGTATCGATGTTTAACTGAAGATGAGCTTCTTCTGAATTGGGGTGTGATGATTGATTCATTTGAGCTGCATGGTAACGAGTGGTTGGAAAGTACGCTTGATCTGAGATCAAAGTGGTGTCTAGCTATTAGTGCCAATTATTTTTCCGCAGGTGTGTTTCTGTTTGAGCATCATTTATTTGTTGCAACGCATCATTTATACCTTTGAACGCATCATTTTGTATGTGTCTTGCTGTTTTTTTTATATTTTTAAATTTTCAAGTTTAGTTATCTTTAAAGCATAATTCTGTTTTTGGGAGCATCATATTATATCCTATGTACTTCAATGTGCTCATTAGACGCATCATTTTGTATGTGTCTTACTGTATTTTTAGATTTTTTTTATTACCATGTTCTATTTTCTCTAAAGCACCATTATGTTCTTAGGGCGCATCATGTAGTGTCTTAGGCACATCACCATTTTCACTGGACGCATCATTTGGTTTTCATTGACAGCTTATTTTTTAATTAATTCTGCCTTCATAGAGATTTTGTCAACACAAAGGAGTTAGAGTACTAACAACATGTTAGGTGGTATTTGTGACAATACGTCTTCGTTGTTTGAGATAGTTCATGCGCTTCTCAAAAGGATTAAAGAGTGGAGAGATAGGTCCAGCCAAGAAGATTACAGGAACCAAGGTTACACTTTGAGAAAGTATCAGAACCTCTTCGTTCTTAATTCTGTAGTGAAGAGATACACCTTGAATTGGTTCAATTGGTTTGAGCAACAAGTTGAATATAGTCATTGGATTTCCCATGAAGTTGTTGCAGTTGATGGTGATGTCACTGAATATAAGGTTACTTATTCAGACATGGGTTTGCATGATTGCATTGTGTGGTTCGTGAAGTCGGACCCAATAAGTGTTACTTGTTGCTGCAAGTATTTTGAACAGGAAGGTTTCCCATGTCGACATGCTTTGTGAATTCTGAATGTGAATAATGTGCACAAGCTTCCCGAGGCTTACATTCTTCATAGGTGGTGCATGAATGCTAGGACATATATTCCGAATAGTTCTTCTGATGATCATCCAAGTCACAGACTCCATTCGATGACATGGAGATTTACTTTCATGATAGAGATGTATGATGTCTCCCTTTGTAGTCAACAAAGTGATGCACTGAAGAACCTATGTGATGAGGCACTTGCTGATTTGAAGAAGAAGACTGCTGTAAATGGTGAAACTGTTCTTGGTGATGCGCCTACTTTGAGTTACACGACAGAAGGTTCAATGCTTGGCAATCCACAAGTTCCAACAAAGAAAGGAAGGCTTAAGAAGGAAAACAGAATCAAGAGTTGTTTAGAGGGTGATGGGAAGAAAAAGGCCAAAAAATAGAGCTAGCTATAGTTACATGACTTCATATATTACACTAGGGCGCATCATTTTATATAGGATGCGCATCAATATACAAATAGATTAGTCAACGTACAATAGATTATTTTCAACAAGCTTCACATTCCCCTAGAGTTTTAATGTATTTTGTTGATTAAGAATATATATACAACAACATTATTATGGTGTTTGAGATTTTCTTTTCTCTGCTCAAAGTCATTTCAGAATTACTAAAGTTCATTATTGGTTGTCAAGGAAGCATCATCTTTTTCCACGGTCGCATCACATTGAAGAGAATACTCATCTTTGTTCATTGTGTATACTGATTAATAAAATAGGGTAAACTCCAAGTTTAGTCCCTTACCTTTTTGAATTGTCATATTTTGGTTATCTTTTAAGAATTTATCCTATTTTAGTCCATTAGCTTTGATTTTCATCCTAATTAAGTCTTTCTATTAACTGATATGTTAAGTTATTTCATTTACTAAAATGCCATTTTTTCTAAATTTTCAACTTGTCCCTAATTTTATAAATTCTATCAAAATAACCCTCAATTTGTTTCTTCCATACAGATGGTCAACACCAAATCTGTTGATTCTCCCAAAAAAATTTCCACTGGATCGATCTACCTTCTCTCTCAATCTCTCTAGCAGGATAGTTCATGCTGATTACTTTTTTGTGCATCTGATCTTCTATTTCTATCACTCCATCCCTTTTGCCTTCTCATATCTATATTTACATATAATTATATATTCAACTTTCTTGCTAATGATCGGATCTTGTTTCAACCGGCCCCAACAAACATTAGATCTAGATCTGGATCTGGCCGGCCATCCACCCGGTTCCCGCCTACCCACGCCCGCTCTGTCATCACCGCCAGAGTTTTCATCCTTATCAAAGTCGCGAGAGTTGGTGAATTGATGTATGGGTTTGAACCGTAGATGTTGAACCTGGACTTGAGATCGAGCATGGAGTAGAGGTCAGGCGGTGGTCTATCTGGTGTCGGAGACATCATCGGCGTTCGGGTGAAAGATTCTTGACTTATTGGGCTCGTCCCGAGGTGATGAAGCGTAAAAGATTTCGTACATAAGCTTTCCTCCTTCCTTCGTTAGAAAGTGAAATTGAGGGAAACAAGAAAATCGAGAAACAAGAAATTGATGAGAAATTAAGGTAACCAGTGTTGGGGAAAGTGAGAGATAATCGAGAATATGTGAGAGATATGATGAAGAGTTGATGAAGATGATGAATAGATAGTGTAAATACAGAGAAAAAATCTAAGGGACTTATATGTCAATTTGTTAAAAGTTTAATGATCATATATTTATTAAATCTATAATTTTATTATAATTATAGGGGTATTACGTAAAATAAAAAATAAAACAGAAAAGTTAAATGTGAAACTGACAGAAAAGACTTAATTTGGATGAAAACCAAAGCTAAGAGATTAAAATAGGACAAAATCTTAAAACATGATCAAAATAGGATAATTTACAAAGGTAAGAGACTAAATATGGAGTTTACCCTAATAAAATATATACAATAATCATGATGCATCAGGAATAGTTCATGGTGCATCATTATAATTAACACTAAGTTGTAACTATGGTGCATCAGAACAGAATCATGGTGCATCATAAACGGATAATGGTGCATCAGAACATGATCATGGTGCATCAAAATAGAATCATGGTGCATCAAAATATAATCATTACTGTGCAATTTATGTAAGCAATATCATTATAACATTGCACTCACATCATCATATTACAGTTTCCATATTCATACTCATCAAGTGTTTGATGTTTGAAGTTTTAATTATCAATCGATACATCATTGTATATACCAGGCGCATCAAATGAAGTCGTTAATGCATCATAGTAAGTTATATTCTTAACATATAACTAAGTTTCTGCAACATCTATAATCAAGAAGGATCATTACTATCATCATCATATGAAATAATATCCTCATAATGTTGAATAATTGTTTTTGAAATAGAATCCTACAAAACAAAAACATAAAGTTTCCCAGATCAACACATTTGATCAAAAGTTAAGTCTGTAATATGATGCTCATTAAATCAGATCTAATTCTAAGATTGTTGGTATGGAATTGGCTCTGCTTGAACTATCTTCCGAATAGATCTCACCCTCTCTCTGTTGATAATGTTGACCACTTGTTCACGAAGTTCATTACAACGGTTGAGTAACAAATCTGACAGAATCTTCACCCTCTCCCTCTCCAATGCATGCTTCTTATCAAGGTCTGAGATGAACATTTTTCCGCTGTAATAGTCCATGTGTTTGATGGTGTAGATCCCACAATCTTTGGTGTTGCTAGCCAACTGTTCTTTGGAAAGGTGATGCTTCCATTCTAGCTTAACCATTACTGTTGTTGTCTTGATTAGTAACTGATATTTGCTTATGTTTTCTGTGAAGTAAGCAACAAACATATTTTTCTGCAAACATGCCAAATCAACATCATTTTCCAACCCAGAAGCATCATATAAGAGAACATGGTGCATCATATAACAAATATTCAATATAGACTTGCTTCTGTGAAATTAAATATTTGTTAGAGCATCATTTTGAGACATGGAGGCATCATATAATATCGAATGTGCATCATATAGAACTTGAGTATTTAGAGTAAAATCAACATCATTAATATGTAGTGAAACTTACAATATCAGAAAGCAATGGTTCATACTCGCTGGCCCGACATTCAAATTATTGTAAAATGATATTTTCTTTGCAGAGAAGTTGATGACCACCAAGAAGTAGTGTGCATACATGATGCAAGGTATCAGGATCTGCATTTAGTTTATTTTATAAATTACTTAATTTGCTACAAAGTGCACCATGTACAGTATAGGACGCATCATAATTATAACTGAGTGCATCAGACTTACTACTTAAGTGTTTTTTATTGATTCCAAGTCATTGACTTGCACTTCATCGATTAGAGTTTTCAGTCCAATATCCTTCACTATTGCATCCCTTTCTTTCTTGTTCTCTACATGCATCACTTTCTTTTCTTCAGCCTTATCTTGGATGGCCTTTTTGTCTTCTTATTCGAACCTCTTCCTAGTTGCCACAAGTGTCATCTGTTTATTATGAAATGTTAAACAAAATGATCAGTTGGGTGCATCATATTGCACACAGAGCGCATCAAATATGATAACATCCTCATCATACTTTATTGCAGTGTTCATCAAACTTACCGAGAGAAGTGTGGTGATATATGTCTTCTTCAATGACTTATCACATTTTTCTTTCCTCTCCCATTCTCGATGGTTTAGATAACCGGAATATACATCAACAATGTCATTTATTATCTCTTTGCCTTTGTACAACCTTCTCAATTGTTAGATCTATGTCCCCACATCATACCATGGTAGTACTATAAATAGTAAAAGCACAAAAACAGAGGCGGAACATCATCACAAATACATGGTGCATCATTGTGTAATCAGAGTGCCTAATATTTGATGAGCAGTAAACTTACTCGATTTTCTCTAATGACATTTTTCCAAATATTTAGTCTACAACCACAAATCTTAAAGTATCAAATTATCTTGGAGTGGGGTACCTCTACATCATCTCCCTGATAAATGATAGCTCGCTATTAAATTGGTGTGACAAATCCTTACTTGGGATTATTGTCATTGCTTCCATGTTCTCATTTGCTTCAGTTGTTGTCTGTTTCACAAGAGTGTTGAAAGATGAAGGATCTTGTTGTTCTACACCAACTTTAGCTCTTTTCTTGCTATCAGCCCCATTTTCTTGATTTTTTTTCTCTTCCACTGGTTGTTGTGTCTGTTGAGAACCAAGTATGACTTTGAGATTTGGTGAGCTCAAGGCAACTGGTGAAATAAGGCAACCTATTTTTTTGCATCATTAATTAGACATATAGCATAAAGTAACATGAATTAAGCATCATATTAAGAGTGATGTGCATCAGATAATACCATCAAACAACATGAAAATAAATTGAACATCAAATAATATGACTGGAGCATCAAAATGTACCAAACAAACATCATACATATACCAAGCGCATCAACTGAGAAACCATGAGCATCATAATGTACTATTGGCGCATCATCCATCATACATGTCAGAATTAACAAAGTCATCATAGAAAATTTCACCCAAACATTAAAAACAAAGTCAGAATTGTTCAACCATGTGATTCATTCAAGGACTTAGGTTCCTTCTTGTTTTTCTGGTCTTCTTGCTCTTTCAGTGTCGTGACGTCCTCCGGGGTCTTTGATGCCTCACTCTCCTTCTCCAGAATTTGATCATCATTCACTCCTTCCTCAGCTTCTTTTGTTATATCAGCAACTAGACCCATCTCACCTTCATGTCCTGATTCCGGAGAACCATCCTTGGCAACAGATGCATCATCTTCACCATGTGGCGCATCCATGTCTTGAGCATGAGGACCATCTTTTATGGCATGAGAGCATCATTTTTTTCACTATTTTCAGCTGCAGACACAACCTTTGGATCTTGAGGAGCATTATCTGTGGTATATGGAGCATCCTTTGTATCACCATCTCCAGTTGTGGTATAATTCTTGGGAGCACAATCCTCACAAGCTAGTGCATCCTTTTTATCCCCATGAGCATCATATTTAGTCACAGATGGAGCTCCTTCATCTTCAGTTACTACCATTCCAACAGAAGGTGCATCATCCTTCCCTTCATCAGTGTGTGAGCTAACCTGGCTGAATAGTATAGTCATTTCTTGTGTCTGCTCAGATTCTTCCATCTTCTTTGACATTTCTTCATCTTCTTCCTCAAGCTCTTTCCCTTCAACCTCTCCTCATATTCTTCCTTCTTCTTTGACATTTCTTCATCTTCTTCCTCAAGCTCTTTCCCTTCAACCTCTTCTTCTTTTTATTCATCCTCCACCACTATTAAATCTTCCTCCACTCCCTTCTCCTTCTCAGTTTCATCATTTTCAGAAATTTCATCCATCTGTACACCATGCACCTTCTTTTTCAATCTTCAAGATGACCTCATTCTTTGTGCTTTAAAATAATAATCTTCTTCTTATATCCCTTATTAGTTGTTGGTTCCAAAACTAGAGTCTATTCTTGAGTTCCCTTAATCATCATCTCTCCAGTTTCCTTCTTTTTCTTTGCACGTGGTGACTTGATTGGACTTTTAGAAGCTTCCAGAACTTTCATTGGCCTATTTTTCAAGTTTTGTCATTCTTTGAAAGAGTTTTCAATGATTGTCAACTTCAGTTCAGAGAGAAAATCATCATCTTGAAGAAGATTGTTCAGTGTAGCGGTGAATTTTTTGATGAAGTCGCCACCAATCTTTTTGTAGTAGGTCGATTGGAAACCTAAAATTTGGTATGCGAGATGTCTGAGATCGTTAGTTAATTACGTACAAAAATTACATATTTTCGTATGGTCGAAATCGGTACCACATGTTTCGTTTTTAAATGTTCACTTCATTTTAATCTTGGAATTTTTCCCAAATGACATAAGAATGATGGAAAAATAAAAATAAAATACTGAAATTTATAGACACGAAAACCAGGGCAACTAAGACTACATAATTCTAATACTACCTAACACGTTGATAAAAAGAGTGGGGTGGGGGGGGGGGAGAGAAAAAAAAATCTAAACGAATACAAATAGTAATGATGACAAAGAAATCAATCGTGTCATCCAAATTACCACACAAAGAACCAAGAGGTTGAATTCATCAAAAGAAAGGAGTAATATAAAGACCTTTCTAATCTGAGGTAGTTGAGGTAGTCAAAGTTTTTTTTTACAATTTAACCCTTACTCTTTAATAATTTCTACAATTTAACCCCATAACCCCATAATTTTTACAAAGTTCATCAGCTTTTTACAAGTCTCCAACGCCACCATCGTCCTCATATCTTTCTCCAGCTTCTCAATCATCTCCGACTTCATCTATGTTTCTCTGATGAATTTAATGGCGACATTGAAGGTGATCTTTGTAAGCTCTTTCGGGTCTGTGGGTTTGTTTCAGACCTATTTTTTTTTATCTCTTACTCACAAAACGAGTGGACCGCGTTGCTTCTGTTGTGAACCTCGTTCTTGGTCCCCTTCTCGGCCTCATTCCAATTAGGAAAAAATGGAATCTTTAGTTAGACAAAAACACGTATTTCTCAAATCTGTTGATGTTTGCGCCATAAGTGTTGGCCTGTGAAATGGTGGCTAGGTTGTGCAAAGGAGTCTTTCTTTCCAAATTGATGGATTTCTAGTCTGATTCGCATCCCGCTTTTGCTTCCCAAAGATCGAGCTCTCTTACTTCCCAACTCTTGAGTCTGATAGGCCCCAAATCTCGCTGTTGCTCGTCCATTTTCTGACCATGAACTCGATCGCAGTGGCGGTGAATTATCGGAGAAGTGAGAGGAGCAATGGAGGTGTGAAGTGAGTTGTCATTTTGAAGAAGGTGGTGAGTATCGAGGAAACAAAAAGTTAGAGTTTGATTTGCATAAATTAAAAAGATAAAAATAATGTGTGAATTTTACTGCACATGATGGTCACTCATGAACACTAGGGTACCAGAAATTCTCCACTAGAGAACACTGAGGCACCTAAAATGATGTTCTGGAGGATTTTTAGAGTTCAGAAATGGACATGATGGTCGATGGACTTGTTGAGGACCCTAAACATTGGCTGTCGAAACATTTTGACTTTTGTTGACTTTCTAGTAAGTTGCCACTGACTCACGGATGACCTTCTTTGTTATTTAACCAGACGTATTTTTTAACCCCATATAGAAGCCCAATTTGTTGGGCCCATAATTTTAACCATCAGGTCATATTTGGTACCTACAAAGTTGTTAGAGACCAACCTAGGATGTTAGTAATTTTTCCGAATATTTTATTTGAGGGTCGGATTCTGTAGTACTGGGACTCCGTTTTGAATGTGCGGGACATGTTTTCAGATAATTATCATGTCCCGGGAGTTCATTTGAGGTTCATTTCTGTGGGATTTCACATTTTGGTATTGGTACGTGAATCCTATGCCATTTTTCCAAATTTCAATTTCGGGGGCAAAATGATCATTTTGAAAAATTAGAGAAAAATGGACAAAATGGGAAGAGGAAAAAGGAGATATTTTGTATAATTTGTTAAGATATGATATTTTGTATATATCATGAAGTAAGATAAGTATAATATAATAATAAGTGGGTGGAGGACACATGTCAACAAATTGTGGTAAATGATTATTATATCATTATGTAATTTTATGGTGGTAAGTAAATAAGGAGTAAAAATGAGGGATTTTGTTTATGGTTGGTAAATAAAAAGGGAAAGAAATAGTGTGGTAGTAGAAAAATAGGATTAAATTAGAAAGGAAAGGCGGAGATATTTCATTTAACTAAAAAGACTTCTTCTCCCCCCCTCCTCTCTCTCTCCTGTCGCCGATTTGGTGATCTTTCTTCAAGGAATTCTTGGAATTTCTTCACCAAATCTTCACATTTACTCATGGAATCAAGAAGGTGAGTTTAATTTCATGAAAGATTCATGAATAAACTTAGTTTGGAAGGTGATTAAAGCTCATTTCTTCTCTCCTATTAGGGCCAAATTTATGGAGTAACTTTGGAAAATCTTCTCCACCAATTTTCTTGAAGAATTTCTTAAGGTGAACATGATTTGAAGTTATTATGAAGTGTTATTAAGCTTCCCTACCATGATTCATATTTTGGTTGAAATTATAGAAGTTAGGGTTTATGTGTTCATGAACAAAATTTGGGGGTGAGTTGAAAGTGAAGTTCCAAAGTCTAATTGGGATGATTATGAACACATTTAATACTTGGAGTTATTCTTGAATCATCATGGTTGGTAAAAGGAGGTCATGGATAATTTTTAGTGGTGATGAACATAGTTAATGTTCTTTGTTAAACTGTTGATTTGTGATGATTTAGTGATGTTATTGAGCTCCTAAAATTATTGTTTGAATTTTGAAGAAATCTCTTTTGGTGGTTCCTAGATGATGGCTGAATTTGCACATGTTGAAGAATTAAAGTGGTATTCTTTCATAAATTGTGAAATTGTGTTGAATTGAGGTTGGAATTGAGTTTCTAAATTGAGAAGATGATAATTGGAGTATTCTCCCTTAATTCTTCATTTTGGAAGAATTTGAAGTATGAAAAATGAAGTTGTTCTTCTTTGATGAATGGTTGATTAGATTTTGTTTAGAGTTGGTTATGAGCTTCCAATTGGTTGGTTGGTTGATTAAAGGAAAGTCTGTAGGCAAGTTTACCTAGTTTGGACAAAAATAAGGGTTGGAAAATCATGTGGATAATTTTTGCTAAAGTATGGATTTGAGATGGAATAAGGTTGTTTTAGAGCTCCTAAGTTATTGTTGGATTGTGAAAGAGATCTCTTTTGGTTTATTTTCCAATATTGGATGAAATTATGGTTTGGAATAAGGGGTTTGGTGTTAGTGGATGTTAGATGACAAATGTTGGCAAAATTAAGCTTCTTTGATGTTAAGTAAATGTTTGGTAACATTTCAAGTTGATTGGCCACTTTTACATGAAATGGATGAAATTGAGCTTGCACTTTGTATGTTGGATTTTGATTAGTGAATTGAGGATTCAATTCCCTTTGTTGTGAAATTGTTTAGTGTCATCTTGGGTAGCTGGAAATTCAACTAGAACGTTGCAGGAATTTCAATAGTGGTTGTCTTGGGTTACCTCTCGAAGTTTGTGTTTTATTAGCAAGGGCTCAACTTTCTTGAATTTTCATTCTAGGATTGCTTTATATGCAATTTGGGTTAGTTAAAGCTAGTTCCGGGTTGAGGGTGGGGCCCGGTGACCCCCAGAACTAGTTACATGGTAAGGTTAATGGTATGCATGTTTCAAGCTCGGAAGTTTATTTAATGATCAATAATTGATCAATTCTGTGTTTTCTGGTATTCTGTGATCATGATGATCAATTCTGTGATGCTAGAGTGCATCGGTCAATGGTTGACCTATTAT
>JBBYHH010190800.1:0-13625 GCA_038382905.1 Daphne laureola | reverse complement strand
GCCTGATTTTGGGCTCGAATAGATTTCGAGCCGAGCCCAATCTTAACGAGCTCGAGCCGAGCCTGCCAGGGCTCGGGCTCGGCTCATTCTCACCCCTACTTGACACCCAGAATACACCGACATCACCAGGAGTGACAAAGGCTCACGGCTACAAAGCCCGAAACGAAAGCGAAACAAACCAGACACCGATTTGAGTAAGTCCTGTGAACAAATCGGACCAGAACAGGGAAAATCGGACCATCAACTGTTGAAAACCACACCCAATCAGAAACAGATGAGGCCGCCATGGAGAAGGGCCAATGCCACTCGCGAATCAACTCCGCAGGCCACCATGACGCACAACGCTTCGGAAAACAGTGTTGATGCTCAAAGCGAGGCCGACGTGGCGACCTGGAGCAACAAACCCGACTCGGACAAAGGCGAGGAATCGACTGGTCCTGTCACCGGCGAAGAAACGGCAGACGTTATGGTAGCGACACCTGAAAACTGGTAGACAACCCTTTGAAATACATATAAAAGTTTCTTAATTAATTATATTAAAAATTACTCCTTCAGTTTTTAAAGATAAACGATATAGAAAAAGTAAAGATAAAATTAATATAGATAATTTGGTAATTCTGAATTTGAGATTGAGAAACTTCCATTAGGAAAAAAAAAAAAAGGTATCTTAATAAATAAATAAATAAAGGTATAATTTTTTAGAGACAATCCAAAAAGAAAATGGATTGAGTATATTTATAACTTTTTATTAAAATCATTTTAAATGTCTCAACGTGTATTTAAACATTTTCATTTTCATTTGTTTTTTTTTTTTTTTTTTTTAACAGGTACTTGGGGTACAAAAGGACAATAAGGTTTGATGGAGAGAAGTTGGTGAAATTAATAGATGAGTACAAGAATGGTAACTTGAGCTGGAAGGCATTCTCACAGTCTGTGAAGGAAGCTCATATGAACCGCATGGGTGGTCCAATTGCAAGAGTTCAAATTCCTGGAGCCCCCAAGAAAGAAGATTACTTCTATTCAAACCCTCAAGAATGTTTACCTTCATACATCAGGTCACCCGATGATGATGGATCTGAATCAACCACCAAGTTTTAGGAGGATTCTCCTAGATAGCTAGACAAAGGTTAATCATGTTTATACATACTAATTTGTATTTTTCCTTGTATATTTTGCTCTTGATGAAATTTGATGGGGCAGATTAGTTAGAAAATTTTTGGGTTACGATTGGAAATGTTACAATTTACATGTTATTACGACACAAGGTTATGGTCTATTTTGTTGGTGATATACATGTTTTAATTATAAACCCACTAAGCTCACGTCAATAAACGCAATGCCAAATGCGAGAGACCTCATCGCCTCTTGTAGAGGAGGGTCTCGTATAGCATGTTCATGGCGTATAATCCGCCCCACGTTTAGATCATCTTCGAAAGTTAAATATAATCAAAAAGCGTATAACGGCTCCAACAAACTTAGTTGCATTTACAACACAAAATCTTAATGATTAAACCCTCCATAATGAGCTTCCCGCACCACCCTATATATTGGGTGATGCACACCACGACAATTGTTAGAATATAAAATAATCAAGCTAAAATTGTTAGAGTTAAATGTTTTACGGTCCAATTTTTTAATTACACCTACAATTTGAGGTTTTTGTATATTTTCACAAAATTTACGAGGATTTTTGTAGGATTCTGAAAATACGAGAGGGAAAGTGGAGATTATGCTAAATCTTGGGGTTTTTTTTTTTCTTTTTTTTTTTTTTTTTTTTTTTTTTTTTTTATTATAATGAAGGCTTCTCATCCGACTTTAAAAAAAGAGAGGGAGAAAAAAGAAATTCTACCTAGGTCTGGATTCGTTACTGTCTTAAAAGAACAACGAAGAAGATACCATGTAGAAATCCCGATGACCCAATAGAGGCAAGAGAGAGAGTGAGAGAATACGAAAGAGAAGCCGAGGCGTTACAAAAAATTTACCAACATACCCTATGTACAATTTATCCACATGGACGGTGTAGTAATTTATAGTGCAAAACGATCGAGTGTATTATTGGTTGATAATTTCCCTCCTTTTTTTTTCAACTGAAAGTAATGGATTTCTGTATTTACTTAGCATTGCCTAAGCCATAGACCAATAATAAACAAATTCTAAAGGCTCTTCACTAATTCGCAATATAATTAAGATCTAATAGTATAAGATGTAAAGAAAATTAGTGGGAGGGCTATATTTTTACCACCCTAATTAACGTTAGGCGCTATAGTAATTAGTAGCAATAATAAATGAGTTTTTTTTTTTTTTTTTAGAAAACGATCAATTATATTAATGATCAGTAAAATTACAACCAAGTGTCAAACCGACATAGTGTTTAGAAAGTCAGATAACAAAGAAATTAAAGAATAAAATATCAGAAAATGTTCCTAAATCAATGAAAAATAAAAGATAATAAAGCAGCACCGAAAAGATCATTACAGACAACAATCAATTATCCAGGAACGAAACTGAAGATTGTGTTCACGAGTTTTCTTTCTAAATCTCCCAAAAGAACTTCCTAGATTGGCACACATCATCTTTAATTTCCTCATTTTCCCAATTATCATTCATTCATCTATTAAAATATCATGTGTAATGGAGAAATAATTGTACAAGTAGATGAGTCACACTCAGATTTAATACCTTCACAACTGAATTAACACTTCCTTTTCCCAATTTTATTCACAAAGTTAATTAGATACTACATCTAATTAAAATCACATTTAATATTCTCGTTTATGAAATTCATTTTTGACAGTGACATGAGAAGGACATGTACCCCAATGCTTAAAATGAGGCAATTTTTCTTGATATTCCTTTGAACTCTTTTCCTTGTTTGAATGACAAAGAATAAAAGGTTTATTCATGTTGAACTAAGAAAGCTAAGACATCTAATTTTCAGTCCCCAGAAGCAAGCAAAGGTTTTCAATGGAGCAACACAGCAGAGCTTGTTCTGGGGACTTGAAATATGATGATGGAGAGTTGAAGGAGAAGCATGGGATGAAATTCAATGGAGGGATGAAAGGTGAGAAGCACAGAGCGAGTCCCGCGGCTTCGAGGCTGCAGCCTCCTTCTTCCATGGCCTGCATCAAGTTATGGCTGGTTATAGTCTTCACATTATTGCTGCTGGTGTGGGTTAGTGCAATGCAAGCTGCAATTTTGGATGATGAGAGGACTGTTTACAGGATCCACTGTGCTTTTAGTCCATCCCCTTGTGAAAGTGAGTCCAGATCTGTTGACCCCTAATCCCCGGTCCCCTTACTGTCCCCCGATGCATTTTACTAACATTGTTAATCAATCTGTTAGGTTTTTAACGGAAAAGATGATAAAATATAGTGAGGGACAAAAAGAGGCCTTTCTAATCTACAGTACCAGTTCCGTGCGGTACTCTTACAAGACCATTTTTTTGACCTAAAATGTGTCAATGACACACATTGATATCATAAAATGTGTCATTCAAAAAATATATACAACCTAAACTGCACCATTGTCACATTTTGAATTTCTACAATGAATCCCGCACGAAGTTCCGCACAAAAAGGATCTTGTAGATTAGAATGTCCTGACACAAAGGGGATAGGGGGATTAGGGGATAATAGATTCAGACTCTTTGAAAGTTGGTACCTTTTTTTCTAATCAGGTTTCCATACTTACATTCCTTTCCCCATTTTATCTGATTTTGTGAGTTTGTGAATAACATGAAGCAGGGGAGTACAAGAACAATGGGTTCCTGATTGTTTCAGCCAATGGAGGGTTGAACCAGAGGAGACTTGGAGTGAGTTTTTCTCATTTGATTTGTTTTTTTCACCTTCAAGCTTTCAGGCTTGATGTTGCTTTCTTTGACGCTCACTCCACAGATATCTGACATGGTTGCGATCGCGAGATACTTGAACCTAACTCTCATGGTACCCGAGTTTGCTTATGGAACGTATTGGAATGATAACAGGTACTCCCTCCATGCCAGTAAAATTGATACTTTGTCCTTTTTGGGTTGTCGTTGCAAAATTGATACGTTTTCTAGAAAAAAAAACTTTTTAACACCAACTTTATTTTATTACCCTATATTTCTCTTCTCGCTAAAAAAAGTTATTTTTTTCTTATATGTCAATAATATTCTTTAATTTTTGTACACGGTCAGATTTACCAGTTTTGCTGGGACGGAAGAAGTATGTCTTAGATCTACTAATTGTGGCCCCAATGCTTTTGATCAACTGGCAGTCTATATATGTGACAGACTAAATTAGGTCACCCTGTTGAACTGACTGAAATACTGGATAACCCAGATAAGTCTTCATTGTTCTTGCTGATATGTAGTTACATTTCTTGATTTGGCAGTACCTTTGCAGATATATTTGATGTGGATCATTTCATAGCTTCTTTGAGGGAAGAGGTTCATATATTGAAGGAGTTGCCAGCAGAGGTGAAGGAAAAAATGGAATCAGGACCTCTTTATTCCATGCTTCCCAATCATTTTGCAACCCTGAATTACTACAATGACAGAGTTAGCTTCTCTCCCAAGTCTTCTAATATGTGACTTCTACCTCAAGGCAACTACCAAACACCTTGCACCCTCTTGACAGGTACTTCCGCGGATACGGAAGCACCGAGTGCTTCACTTTGCTCAAACTGAGGGTCGGCTTGCTAACAATGGACTACCGAATGAGATCCAGAAGCTTCGTTGTCGAGCGAATTACAAGGCGTTAAGATTCACGAAGCCGATCCAAGAAGTGGGACAGAAAATGGTGAGCCTTTTAAGGCATAGAGGTCAGTTTCTGGTTCTGCATCTCAGATATGAGATGGATATATTGGCATTCACTGGGTGCACAGAGGGTTTGACAGGACAAGAGGCCGCGGAAATGAGAAGAATGAGGTGAGGACTTCCCATCTCTTTGCAGGAAAGTTTCAATCTTTTAAGTAACACAGCTGATATTGGAACCTGTTGATAGATATTCTCATGAGGGCTGGAAACATAAGCCTGTAGACCCGAAAAAGGCAAGAGCGCGAGGCACGTGCCCTTTAACTCCGGAAGAAACAGCTCTTGCGTTGCAGGCGTTGGGGATCGACGCAAACACAACAATCTACATTGCTGCCGGAGATATATATCAGAAAGAAAAGAGAATGGGAGCCTTAGAAGCAGCGTATCCAAATATGGTGACAAAAGCATCTCTGTTGAACCCCATAGACCTGGAGCCCTTCAAGAACCACTCAGACCAAATGGCAGCACTGGACTACATTGTTGCCCTAGAAAGTGACATCTTTGTTCCTACTTTTGGAGGAAACATGGCGAATGCTGTTGAAGGCCATCGACGGTATCTAATTACGATCCGCCTTTATTCGATTGTCTGAAAAGCGATTCTCTCGAGCTAAGTTCTAATAAGAAGCATGTTCTTGCAGGTACTTGGGATACAGGACAACCATAACTCTAAAGAGGAAGCTTTTGTTCAACCTAATGGATCAGTACAGAGACAAGAAGCTTAGTTGGGATGAGTTTTCCTTGCTTGTCAAGAAAGCTCACAAAGATCAGATGGGTCAACCGGCAAAAAGAACAGAACTTCCAGGTCAACCTTATGCAGAAGATTACTTCTATTCCAATCCACACGAGTGCTTGCCAATTTTTTCTTGAATCTCAAGTTGAATTTCTGTTAATATAATCGGTTCAATAGATAAAGATTCCTTCTTTAAATAAAACAAACAAAAAAAAAAGTGAGAATTTGTAAACATTTGACGCAAAAAGGTACGGGAGAGAAACAATGCAATTGCAAGAAGGAAACTTTCCTTCTAAAAAACCAAACTTTTGGATGGAAACAGCAAAAGGAATGAACTTTAAATAAAAAAACTAGCCGTTGGAATGACCAAATTCAAGCTAGATCTTTGTATATAAACCAAAATCTAAGACCAAATCTTATGTAAAATTCGCTAATCGATTTACTTTCTGGAAAAAAGCAAATACTTTTGGATTTTCACAAAGATTGTGAAGATGGATCATCAAGCTCCAGCTGGTCGTTGTGCTGCTTGCAAATACTTGAGAAGAAAATGCCCATCAGATTGCATCTTCTCTTTTTACTTTCCTCCCAATAACCCACAAAAATTTACCCACGTCCATAAAATCTACGGCGCTGGCAATGTTGCCAAAATGCTTCAGGTAAAAATCTGATCTTTATTACTATTATACATGAAAACCCAGCAGCCCTTTTTCTTATACAATACTGATTCTTACTCAAAACTGCAGCAATTGCCGGAGAACCTACGGGAAGAGGCGGCCGACAGCTTATACATGGAGGCAAGCTGGCGGGTCGAAGACCCCGTCTATGGCTGCGTCGGGATTATCTCCTCCCTTAATCACCAAATCCATCAAGTAGAGACAGAATTAGCCTTGACAAAAGCACACATAACCCTTCTGCAGAGTTCTGTTTACCAACATACAGATAACCAGCTTCAAGCTTCCAGTCAGTTTAATGGACCTTAGATTTAATGTCTTTTTTTTCCCCCCTTCTCAGTCTATTCCTTTTTATGTTCATTGTTTCATTTACTTGATGTATTTTACAAAAAAACATAAAAGTAACAGAGAAATCATGCAAGGGATGAAAATGGGTGGAATACTTACTGGTATATTTACTTGATGTATTTTACAATCACAGTGGATGATCACATTATCCTTCAAAAATCTAATCTGTCTGACTCCGTTCAAAAACAAAGTAAATCTCAAGAAATTGGCCTAGAACAAATTTAAAGAGGTGCTGCTAACAAACCCCACCAAAACCTAGACATAGAAAATCTACAAAAAAAAAAAAAAAGATGAATCTAAACCGCAGCGGAAAGTAGAAGAAAGAGGAAAAAGCCATGCCCAAATGAAGACCGGAGTCGCAGCATCCCGACGCAGCTACATCAAGTTTATTTCTTTAGCCGTTTTTGAGTTTGATCAGAATCCTCTCCCATGCTCACATCCCTAAGATGAGTCATAGCCTGGTTCTGGGAATCATGTTGTTCCTAGAATAATGTAAGATCATGGCTGAGTAAAATGTCGATTTCTTCTTCTACTTTAACCTATTTACTTATTTATTCATTTTTACTTGTCTTGTCAGGAAAAAGAATGAAAAACATCTGTAGAAACTGTTACAAAGTATTGAAAGCAAATTGGAAATGAAATATTGAATTATAAGGAGATCGAACTACCTTAAGTTAAAGGATAACCAGATCACGGTCACTACCTACATCCTTCGTATCATACCTGAGAAGCCGATGCTCCAGGCATCAATCTTTTATTTGCTCGCTTTCCAAGATCGACCTGCACATGAATGTTTGCATTTGACAGATCAACACCTGCATTCTGCAATGCTTCTGTCAAAGAACTCAGCAACCTGACCAACGAAAAACCAAATAGCCTTTCAGATTGACCATATTCAATAAATTTTAACTGGTTAATTTTCTTTCGGTTTCTACTCACAAATACTACTATGCTAGAAATATTTTGAAAGAAACAGTAGACATTTGAACTGGTAGTAATGAATTTATAACAATGGAACACCAGTAGAGAATTCTATTATGATGGATCTTGAACCATGGAAGTTTTCATTCCTCTGAAGTCATGCAACTTCTACATGTTTCCTGAATAACGTCCATCCCGGGCCCATCACCCAAAACTACCAGCTCAGGTTCATCTGAAAACCTTGTTTTCCTAGTAAAGATCGTGGGAAACATTTCCAAAGACAGCCCTAGTGCTTACTGCTTTAGCATGAAGTGGACAGGCACACAACATAGTCATACATATTGAAACACCATATGCCCCCATAATGCTCTTCAACTTGGTTCTTTAAAGGCATTAATAATTGCGGGCGAGAAATTGACCATACCAGAAGCATCTAAAACAAAGAAATGTGAAATAGCGTACCCCTGAGAGTAAGCACTTGAAATGCTTATCGTTCCTCCTTCAATATTTAGATCCTCCTGTTGGTTCATCCCATCACTATTAACAGGACCCTCAGCAGAATGTGCATCAGAGATGGGTCTCTGTAAAGAATGAACAAGTCCACCATCACCTTGGACAGGAACTGGCACAGGAAGGGGCATTCTTTTATTTGAAAACTCAGGGTGATGATCAATCATTTTAGAGGTGATATCTCTACTAGGATCGGTTTCCAATGGATTTTGTGCATTCGATAGTATTACTGGCGCCATACAAGCATTATTGTCATCAAACTTCCCCAGAAAAGACCCAGGACCAGAACCATTTTTACTTGCTTGTGGGTGTCCGCTGAAATTCTGAGAACGCCAGTGGCTATTTCTCTGTTTCAAAGGGGGAAAAAAACTGTTCTAAAAATTTGCAGCATTGATACAATTCAGGAAAAAGTATTTATGCTAGATATGAACACTTCCGCTACAAACATATGTGCCAATGAGAACAATCAAAATGTATTACTATTACTGAATCAAATAGCTGGAGACTACACTTAGTCAGGCAACATACCCATGGCATCAATTTTGTAGGCTCCGGCCCCCATGTTTGGTATGGTCCTTCATATTTTTGGACTTTCTCTTGCAGATACTGGACATACTCAATAACCTGTGCACAAAGACCAGCACTCAGGCTCATGTATAAAAAATTAAAAATATCAAAGAACATGACATGTGCTAGAAGTCACCATAGATTCATTAAGTACCTCAAGAAGGAATGAAGCTGTATCTCTCTTTTGATCAGTGTGATGAATCAAATCTCTCAGTATCTGAAATCTGGACGAAAATAATTTATACTTCTGTAAGCCAACAACCAAAGGTCTACTATAACAACGACTTATGATACGGTGAAAGCTGTCTCAAGGAGTTTATGCAAAGCAAGAGGTCTGAAAAAGGAACGAGCCAGGATAGTCGATTATGCTAATGTTACATGGAAGTTGTCACTTGGGAGATGCATTTCATTACTTTGGGAGCTTAAGCAGAGAATTAAGTAAAATTCATTCGCAATGAAGTCATCCGACTGTGACTTACTTCCAACCTAAGATGCGCTAGCATGAGCGCGGAATGAATGAAATTAGGAGAGTACATCTAGCACATCCCTACCTCATTCATCATCATCAGTACCTTAATCCCAACTATGTTGGGGTCGGTGGCATGAAGGTCTATAGTGGCAATTAATTGTCAAAAATTAGTTGAAACTAAAAAAATCACGCAGAAGCAAAATGACAAAGTTTTACGCCGGATGCACTTCCAATCGCTACCTTCTTTCGAAGGAAAAAACATTCCTACCTCATTAATTCACACAATCGCACACAGTAATTAACTCCTATCTCCAATATGCACATCAATGATGTCAGATCATTTTGGTTCTTTTAACATTCTAAAACCCAATTATGCAAATGAATGGTCAGAAAATCCTGAAAAGATTAGGAAAGGGTTAATCAAGTAGAACCGCGTTTTGCTGTTTGATTCTATCTATATAAAAAACAATCCACAAAGCAAAAACAACTACTAGTAACTAAAAAGTCAACAAACACCATCTTCAAACAATAATTCAGGCAATCAAAAACTTTAAAACAAAAAAGATTTTAACTTTTAACTGCATATTTTACCTCTCGTTGATCTTGCTCCTTCTCCGTTGCTCAGTTACAGAATGCTTGGATCGAATTACGCTAGCCTTATCGTTGTTTCTCACATCTGCTGGTCACAAAAGTAACAAAATTGAAGGGAAAAAATAACAGAAATTTGAATTATGAAAGTCAAAGAATTAAGCAATCCAATTCCAACAATTCAGGAGGAAAAAAAAAACCCTTAAATTCAATTGACATCGACAAAAAAGCTGAACAAAGCGACAAGGAAACATAAAAGGATCTGGGGAAGGTCGGATCCGACCAAACTCCGACGAACCTTTGTTGTTATTGGCGGCGGAGGCGGACGAGGGTTGTTTCCTGGAACTGAACTCTTCTTCCTCGTACTCTTCCTCCTCTCGGTTCCCCTTGCCGCTTCTCATCTTCCGAGCTTTCCTCGCCGGATTTTTCACAGAGAAATTGTATCCATTTGCCGCAAAAACGAAGCTTTTTCTCTGGTGGGTTCTGAAATTGAAGAAGAAGAAGAAGTAGGAGGAGAAGAACAACGGGAAAATGTACAGAAACGAGGCAACAGTTGATTGAAGTTGAACTAGTTAGCTAACTCTTTTCTCCCTTCTTTTTGTCTTCTTCTTCTTTTTTTAAGTTACATTTAGGCCCCTAAACTTCCATCATAGTTATACTTTTACGCTCTCCTTTTATCATTTTGGTATTAAGGCATTGACAAACTAAGGGTGTAAGACGAACCGAGTCGTTTACGAATCAGCTCGAATCATAATAAACAAGTCGAACTTTACGAGCCACGAACCTGAACTCGAACTGAAATCTTGATTCGAGTAATAAAACAAGCCGAATTTAAATTTTTAAGGTTGATCGTGTACCAATCAAACTTTCTGCTATCTTTCCATCGAGCATTAGCATTTAATGTTAGAGGTTGAAAATTTGATGTAACTATAGCTTTTAATGTTAGTATCTCAAACATCTTTCTCAAAACGAAACCGAAGTTTATGACTTTTCTCAACATGGAATTTCACAAAGTGAGCAATATGGAATAAAAGGGAATGATGAAAACGAGTTCTTACATTAAATTGAGAAACTGGGCTTTGGAGATTGGAATGGAATTTCAAGATTTAGTGAGCACATTGGTGATTTTTATCTTGTATTTTGTGCTTGGTTTTTGGTGTAGGTTATGAAGGGTTAATTGGAATTCGGGTTGAAATATTTGTGGTTTTATGGATGGATGTGTGACCTGAATAACATGAGTGAGTTGCTATTAAAAGTAAAATTGTCGCTAAAAAAGTAGTACAAAATAAAGGGAGTAATACTAAACAATTTCATTTCTACTAAAAGTATGCACTAATCAATTGTGTTTTGGTTTTATGCTCTGTTATATGATTACAAAATGCTTTCAATGATCATGCCATCCCGTCATCTTCATCTAGAGGTGATATGGTATAGTTTGAGAACTTGGTGGCAGATCGGTAAATGGAGAACTCTTATGGGGCTGAAATGGATAGTTATAAGGAAATTGGTGACCGAAAAGGGTGTTTTTAACATGTTAGGCATGTGAGTGAGGTCATGGGCGTCCCGTGAGGTCCATTTCCATTCGGTCTCTTCACGTTTTCTGGGACCCTTTCCTTTTAATTTCAGTTCCTAGAAGTTTGCAAATTTTATCTTTTTATAGCCAATAATTTTTTTTTTTTTTTTTTAAAAGAATGATTTTCATTCAAACTAAAGTTGTCGTAAAAAGAATAGGGAGAGGGAACATGTCATTGCCAAATTATCTACATGCTCTAAACTATAGTGAGTAATAGAGTGACTAAGTTATCTAAAGAATAAAGAAAAAAAAAATAGTGAAATTGCTAGTAAGAGAACAACGCTTCCAATAACGAATTATCTATGACGAAGGCAAATGACTGGACCTCACATCAAAGAGCAACTAACGGCAAAGGAACATACCATAGAGCTACAATAATCCTCATCGAAATTTTAAAAATAAGATAAACACACAATATCTTTAAGATGAGTACATGCATCCAGCAAGCTCCGAATTATAACAAGGAGATAAAAAATACCTCAACCTTGTAAAAGTATATTGTACAAAGCTCATAGGTGACTCAGACTAGTGGTAGACGTATCATAGACGCGCCCACCCGGCCAGTCAAACTGCCTTGTGCGGCCAAAGCTTAATCAAGCACCTACGCGACCAGTAGCAGCATAGGTGATCGTCAGAGGGAACCGTAAACTAGTTGTGGAGCCCGGATCTGTCCAGACGCTAGACGGGTTTGATGAGCCATGACGGTGGTGCGCTGAAGCCAACACCCGTGAGTATCCAAGGGAACATAAGCGACACAGACATGAAGTCGCGCAATCCAACGGGGTTGCAAACAGACCAACGGTGTTGTTGTGCAAATTAAGACGAACGCATCAAATTTCCTGAAGCGGAATGAAGAGAGAACGAAGAAATATCACTTGGAGAGTCCAAGCAATAGTTTGAGAGACTCGAGGATGACAACGGCGTGACAACGACAACACGTTTGGAAGAGACCAAGTAGTAGACGATGGCGGCATCTCGTAGGGACAACTTTGAACTAGCATCTCCAGGGGTGACTTTAACCTATGTATACTTGAATGATTATATATATATATATAGGGGATATCGGGAGTTCGAATTCAAAACCTCTACAAATGTCATCAAGAATATAACCACACTTAAATGATTATTAAGAGATGAAAAAATTAACGAATTGGTTCTTAAAATCCTGGATTAGTTTTTAAAGTTATCAATTGTATTGTAACTCACTTCTTAAAATGCTACTTCCTCTCTGCTATCTCATTTCCTTTACAAATTACAAAGGAAGTTAAACAATACAGACATACAAACGGTAACAATATTTTGCTATATTCATGGGGTGTTTTAGATGATTTCTAAACGTTTGGGAGCAAGCTATCTATTATAGCAAACCTCATAGTAATCTTTAATAATTAGCCTTCAACAAGATTTTGGTTATCCGCGCTCCGTAAGGGATATAAATTATAATATTTTATAAGAATTTAATAAGCTTGTAATATTAAGAAAGAGTCCATTTTTAGTCCATAACTTTAACATTTGTCCTATTTTAATCCTATTTTAAGAATTCATTCTATTTCAATCCTAAAATTGAGTTTTTTGTCCTGTTTTAGTCATTCAATGAATTTTTCTATCAAATACACATTTAAATAAATAAAATGACTAAAATACTCATAACTTAATTTACAACTAAATCCTTAAATTTATAACAATCTACGAGTTTCATCACAATTTTTTTTCAATCTCAATTTTACCATCTTCTCCAATGATAAATTTTTTTAATCTCAACTTTACAAACTTTACCATCTAACAATCTATCTGACTTTTTTTTTTTTTTTTTTTTGTAATCTATCATTTTGTATCAATTTTTTAGTCTCAAATTTAAGAAAAAATTTATGAACGCAAAACATTCTCCCCTTACGTAGCAATTCTTTCACCCTCTGCAGGAATCGACACCGGAATAAGACAAAGGAATAAGATTTAAGAAAGTAATTGTTAACTCCGATTCGTTAACACATCAGAAAAGGAGATGTGCCACCGATGCATCGACGCCGGGATAATCTCGAATTTAGATTTGAAATCAATATCAAGAATCAACATTTCACCATCAATGACCACATCTATGTACTCGTATTCTCCTACAAAACATGGGGTCTGTCTAGAGTACTCACAAAGTACCATACTTTGCTGAGGTGGTTATATATGTGTCATCCAACGTAAGATGCTGACTGTATGTTCACATATTGGATTAATAACAGGTTTAACCCTCCTTTAAATAACAGATAAAATCCTTTAAAAATACTCAAAAATACAAAAAAGGATTGAGCGGTTACCACTAATTTCACGTTGTAGCTTCTAAGTGGAATTTTTTTCTATCCTAGTGAACTTTAGAATAAAACAAAAGTGAAGAAAGAAAAAGAGAGGTTTTTATCAAAATAGATTCTAAAATCATAGTATTTTCTTAATTAGATATCTTCTAAAAC
>JBBYHH010190689.1:0-13626 GCA_038382905.1 Daphne laureola | reverse complement strand
TTTAAGCATATTTTCATTAAGCTAATAAGCTTACTTATTTTCACATTTATCTATAGATTTATGAGTTGCAATGGATTCGACAGATCATCAAATTACAATCAGATACTGATCAACATAGAATCTAGCACACAATACAAATTTCATCAACTACTATTAAGAATCAGTTCTACTTTCACGTTACATCCACTGGCAGAAAAGCAAAAGCAAGTAACCACGAACTTAAAGCATTTAAACCGTGTGAATCCAGTTCCAAATAATGAATGAAGGTCTGTGCATCAATCCAAGGCTTGAACATAAACAGATATGTCTCAGCAAGCCACAGACGTATATCCAAAATGCACGTGTATAAGCATAGAACATATCAATCAGATCAATGATATTAACGGAGGAAGTTAAATCGATAATATCAGCCTTGGCTAAGGCAGTCAAAGTATGCATTTCTGAAGGATAAAAAAAATAAAAAAAAATCGGAAGAAAAAATCCATCTTTGAAATCAACTGGACGCTGATTCATCAGTAGGCCAGCAATCATGAACCCGATCATCGAATAAAACGAAAAGATGAGAAGAAGACGCGAAAGAGTAAAAGCAGCGATGATGAAACAAGCTGAGACAGTAGCGATAAGCTTCACAGAAGGAAACCAGAAACTGGAGAAGGTAAAAAAAAAAAAAAAAACTCACGGATCGATGTTGTTAGATGATCGCAATCTTCGTGAGTGAATGCAGGTTTGTGTTAACAATCTGAGAAATCCAAGAGAAAGGAAACGCAGATGGTAGAAGGCTTGGATTGGAAGAATTTAGGGCAGGAAGGGAAGAAAGGAAGAGAAAGAACAGAGGGGAGAAGGAAGATTGATGGATCGATGTGTGTGTTGTTTATTAGGTGGAGATTTGGGTGAGGCTTTTATGTGTCAACACCAACAACAATGTGGTGTTAAAACTTAAAAGAGCTATGAAATGAAAATGGTGGTGCTGCTGATGCTGCTTCTTTCTTTTTGCCTTTTCTATTTTCTCTCCCATAAATATAATCCAACGTTTTATTTATTTATTTTTACCTCTGGAAAACGTTTTATTTTATTCTCGGTTCTCATTATACTAAGTATCCATGATTATTAAGAAATAAAGTAAAGTCCATTATATACGAAAAAACAAAAACACTTTACTCTGCCTATAAATTAAATCGTTTTATTTATTACACCAAATCATGATGTAATGTCACTAAAATTAATCTCAACTTTAAAATTAAGGTAGAAATTGACATTGCACCCCCACTAAAAAAGCCATCAAGAGAAACGAGTCTACCGTTGAGAATCATGGATTGAAGATAGTAGCTTTCCAAATTTCTAGGTTGACAAGGAAAGAGCTTTGCAAGTGAATGTTGATATATTATTTTAGTCCATGGACTATAAAAAATGTCAACTCAATCTCTCAGCTATGCAATGTCAAGTATTTTATCTCTTTGAGCGTACGAGTGTTAATTGACTTAAAAGCTCAGTTCAGAAGATTTATCATTATTGAGGGAAACAGGATTTTGACGGTAAATGTGTTTTACTATTTTACTTTTGTCTTTAATTTGTAAATGCTTATCTTATATGTTGATAAAAGTTACAAAAAAAGGTACTAATATTAACCTAACATTCCTTCATTGTTTCATCAAAATTTGGAAAGTTCACGAAAATACTTTTCCTCCTAAGTCTATTTATATTTAACACATCATAAGAAAAATAATTATTATGATCATAGCTCTTTATAATTTATACCCAAAGTTCTTAAATCTATGGGATCTAAGAAAAATATCGTCTCAATGAATTTTTTAGATGGGTGGGCCAGGTTGAATAGAGGAATAAAACTGATCACTACAACTCTTACAATTTTGAACTTAAACATTTGCAATTTAATACTTTAAATTCTAACAAATATGTCATTCATCTGTAAAAAAAATTAACAGTTTTTTTTTTTTTTGAATGACTGTCTGATTTATAAAAAATGGAAAGAGAATAAAACAGACATGGGACAACATAATAAGAAAACAAAGCCCTTAGTTGTAATCCCATGAGTAGGGGGATCAACGAAGGGCAATAACAATGTTAGAATTTCATTGTGCGAGTTATTGAATTAAATAATTAAAATATTTGAATTTATATAATTCAGGAAGAAATTGAGTTAACACATTTTATAATTCAGGGAATAAATTGCGTGAGTTATTTGATAATAAAACCAATAAAATACTATAAGCCTTATTTGTTAAGGAAAGTATGTGACATTGCGATTCGTGAATGGTGGAAGTGTTGGATTAAATAGTATAGGGGTGGAAGTTGACATGGTAAAGGAAATAGGGAAATCATAGTAATATGCATTCTACTACTTCAGGGAGAAAGGAGCGGAGGGCTTCTAGGGCTTTCTGGTTCACTTCTCCTCTCTGCCTGCTACACTCTTCATTCGCCAGCACTTCCGTTTCATCCTTCTTTGGTCCGAGTTACAGTAAGAAGAAGAAGGAATGGGGTTCTCAATGCAGCAGTACGGGATACAGTCGATGCTGAAGGAGGGGCACAAACATCTTTCTGGGCTGGATGAAGCTGTGCTTAAGAACATCGACGCCTGCAAGCAGCTCTCCACCATCACTCGCACCTCTCTTGGCCCCAATGGTAAACTTTTCCCATTTCGACATCTTCCAACCCTAGTATTAGCAAACAGAATATGAATCTGATTTTAGCTTTTATTTCTCATTTCATGTAGGGTTTAGCTTATCTATGTTTTTTTTTTTTTTTTTGAAGTTTCGAATCCTCTTTTACATTTGATTGTTGGGGCATTTGTTGCCCTCTGGGTTCTGTTGTTTGTGTGCTTGCGGGTTTCTCTTCGTCCTCACTTTCTTGTAAGCGTGGAGATTTGGGCAATGATAAGTGACTTTTAACTCAGGTATGAATAAGATGGTAATCAATCATCTAGACAAGCTTTTTATTACGAACGATGCTGCCACCATTGTGAATGAGCTTGAAGTTCAGCATCCTGCTGCCAAGTTATTGGTTCTGGCAGGGAAGGCTCAGCAGGAGGAGATTGGGGATGGGGCCAATTTGACAATTTCCTTCTCTGGAGAGCTCCTTCAGAATGCTGAAGAACTCATAAGAACTGGCTTGCACCCTAGTGAGATCATTAGTGGGTACACTAAAGCAATTAAAAAAGTAAGCAAATGTAATTGGGAGTTCTCTCAGCTTTTTGATATCATCGGTTTAAAAGTACTCATTGCTTCAATCTGCAGACAGTTGAGATTCTGGATGACCTTGTGGAGAAAGGGTCAGAAACTATGGATGTTCGGGATAAGGAGCAAGTAGTTACTCGCATGAAAGCACCTGTTGCTAGCAAACAATATGGACTGGAAAACATTCTATGTTCTCTCGTAGCAGATGTAATTTGATTAGATCTCCTATAACTTTAGTTATTCGTTATGCTAACACTCTAATTCGATTGCTGCATTTAATTTAACCTTGTTTTGCCTTCCGCAGGCTTGCATCCAAGTTTGCCCTAAAAGCCCTGCTAACTTTGATGTTGACAATGTTCGTGTTGCCAAGCTTGTTGGAGGAGGCTTGCACAATTCTTCTGTGGTTCGGGGTATGGTTATGAAAACCGATGCAGTTGGAACTATAAAGCACATGGAGAAAGCAAAGGTCTGCAATGATGCCTGTTCTCTCCCTATATATATGTTTGTGTGCGCTCGCGCCCATGTTCTCTTATAAGAGAATTTTGAGCTGTTTATGTTAAGATTTTTCTTTTGGACATTTATTTCGAACATACATCTATACGATTTGTCTGATTCTAGTGATGGAAGATTGAAATTTGGCTTGTAAGGTGGACTTTTCATTCTTGTTGGCCTGAAGGAGTCTTCAAATAACATTTTAGTTAAAAGAGATTTTACTTTACTTTGCATTATTGGCATTTGATGTTTTCATGTTTAAAATAATGCAATTGTCATTTGTTACTTTTAGGAATGGTGACAATGACAGAGTGATCGAGCTAACTCCTCTTGTAACTTATCATCACAAGGACAAGTTAAACTTTTAAGTGTGGCTTGAACATTATAGTATTATTGGGGATGTTTTTCTATGTATTAGTACAAGAGTTTAACTGCCCCTAGAAATTTTCTTTTTCTGTGGGTCATAATGTTAAGAGAGTTTTTATCTGCTATTAACATTGTATGGGATGTTATCTTTCTTAGGTTGCAGTGTTTGCTGGTGGTGTCGATACATCTGCTACTGAAACAAAAGGAACTGTTTTAATTCACTCAGCTGATCAGGTACTGCAGAAATTGTTTTGTTCGACCATATATTTTTTCATCATTCTGTTAAAATTGAAAATTGTATTTCTTCTATGGGACACAACCTACCATTCCATATCTGTTTTTCCCTTGCTTTTTCGCCTTCAAGTGGGATCACTATTGAAGGGAGTCTCCTGCAAATCTGCAGTTATTTTGACAAAAGCTTGAGTGGAGAGAACCTCTTTTTACCTCCTTCCATTTATTCCATCATGTTTTTCTTTCATAACAATGCTTAGTTTTTGTTATGGTTAAGGTTTCATGGTTATGCCATCGTTTGTATTCTATTAAAACTAGGATGTGTTTATTCTGATTGAAGTTTCTGATGTCATTAGCTTTCTGGAAATATAGTTTGAAAAACATTTTCTGATTGCGACCCCATCTTACCCCAGAAAGTAGACATGTAAAATATCTCTCTTTTAGTTTAAAGTGCCGTGGTTAACTGCGCAGCTAGAGAATTATGCAAAAACTGAGGAAGGTAAAGTTGAGGAGCTAATTAAAGCTGTTGCAGACTCAGGTGCCAATGTCATTGTTAGTGGAGGATCTGTAGGAGAAATGGCATTGCATTTCTGTGAGCGCTACAAGTATGTGCTCTGTTCATGTGGCTCATTTAATGTATTATGGTATTATCTTTCTGATTGCATCGTGTTACTGGATGACCCAACTCTAGAAATGCAAGTATTATTATAAGCATCTGGTGCTTGTTATTCTAATGTTTGAGATGCTTCTTGCAGGCTAATGGTCTTGAAAATTAGCTCAAAATTTGAACTGAGGCGATTTTGCCGAACAACGGGCTCTGTTGCACTTGTAAGCATAATACCGTTAAGTATGAAAACGTGTCCCTGGATTGCTTGCTTATAAAACCCTTCTGTTTTGACATTCAGCTGAAGCTCAGTCAGCCAAAACCTGATCAATTGGGATATGTTGATTCAGTTTCTGTCGAGGAAATTGGTGGTATCCGGGTATTATTCTAATGTACTTTTGACTGTCCTTGATTCTGAGCTCTGTATCTTCACATTTTTTTATTTATTATTGTTTGCATATTTTGAATAGGTCACAATTGCGAGAAGTGAAGAAGGTGGAAACAAAGTCTCCACTGTTGTTTTAAGAGGAAGTACTGATAGCATTTTAGATGATCTTGAACGAGCTGTTGACGATGGAGTTAACACATACAAGGTATTTTTGACTAATGATAATATGCCTTTTCTCCCCCTAATGTTTTTCCCCATATGGTTCTGGACTTCTGGGACATACTGAAACCTTGTTATACTCTGTTATATGGGCCCTTCAGTTTGGCCATTACGTTTCTTGTTTTTATTTTCGTATAAATCTAAATGCACTTCCAATTCCCGAATCTATTTGGCTTTTTGACATTTAGAATTTTGGTATTTCAATTTCCAAGATTTTTATTCATTCTCATCTAATACCATAAAACCAATAATAGGTATCCTGCATTCTTTGTCTTAATTTACTAGCTGTTTTCACTTTATTTCTTTTGTGTCTTTGTTTCTTTTAACTAAATGGTTTTGGATATTGGTTAGAAATATCATTACTCTTCTATGTTTGCTCAGGCAATGTGTAGGAATAGTCGTATTTTACCTGGAGCTGCTGCTACTGAAATTGAATTGGCTAGAAGACTGAAGGAGTTCTCCTATTCTGAAACAGGGTAATTTATACTCCCTCTGTCCATTTTTTATTTAAACACTTTCCTTTTTGGGTCGTCCCTTAATAATTGAAAATTTTCCCTTTATAGTAACTTTTACCCTTTAACTTAACTATTTTGCCCCCCTTTACGCTTCTTGCCTTTGGTTTCACTTTTGTGGGTAAGTGGTGTATATGTTACTATGTATATGCTATAGTTCATCAATTCTACACTCACCTTAATCTCCGTGCCAAAACCATTTGTTTCAATAAAAAAGGGACACAGGGATGATGACTTTACTTTGTCTGCTGGCCTTACATATTGCAGTACTGCATGTGTTGCGTGCTTGTGAACTATTGTCTATGAGTAGATACGCATATCTTGTTTGTTGCTCTTCTGTTCAAGTGATTTTTGGTCATTCTTTTAAAGTGGACAAAGGGCCTATTTTGATTTTGCCCACCTGATTTTGCTTTTCTGGCTCCGCATTTTTCTCAAGACTCTCAGAAGTATGAAATCTGCTTGTTATGCTGGTGTACAGCTGTGTATTTCAAAAATAATTTTTCCAGTGCAGTGAACATATTCATGCATCTTGGTAGTGACTTCTTTAGTTTATATTCCTATTTTCATTCAATTTGGGTGCACTTCTTTTTATAATAACCTGTGAATATGTTTAGCGTTACAGGTTTGATCACTATGCCATGGCATGTTACCGTATCTTGTTTCTTATGTGCATTGTATACTACTACTGGTTTAAACTCATGTTACCGTATCTTGTTTTACACTCTCTGGATTAAACTCATTCTCTGTGTTTGGATTGAAGGGAGTGGAGAGAAGGGATAGGAAATTGACTCTTCTCCCTGTTTGTTTACGAGGAAAATTGAAGGGATACGCATTTTCTGTTAAACCCCTCCAAAGCATATTTGTATAACACCTCCAAATCAAGGTGAAATCGAGAGAGTAAAACAAGAATCTAATGTTTTCCCTCCCTTTGCTTTTTGCTCTTGTTGATGAATTTAATAGATTGCTACAGCAAAAGAAGGGAAGGGAATGGGAGGGGAAGTGAAAGAATGATTACTTATTTTACTCTCCCTCCATTTCTACTTCATTTGAAGAGGTTAAAAGTTTAAGCTTTGAAGATTGAAGGGAACTGTGAATGTTCATTCTTTCCATTTCATCCGTAAACAAATATGGGAGAGCTAAAATCATTCCCTCGACTTCCCTTAATTCAAACATGGTTCAAGTGTCATTCGAGATATAGCATATAATTACTGGGTGAACAAATTTTATGTTTTAAAGGGCATTCAAATTGTTGCAGATTGGATCAGTACGCTATTGCTAAATTTGCGGAAAGCTTTGAAATGGTGCCAAGAACATTAGCTGAAAATGCTGGACTCAACGCAATGGATGTCATATCTAAACTTTATGAAAAACATGCGTCTGGTGGTACCAAAGTGGGAATTGATTTGGATGGTGGTGAGTCAGGAGAAGGCTTTTGTAAGGATGTCTCGGCCACGAGTGTTTGGGATCTTTACGTCACCAAGTAAGCTGTTGCCCACTTCTCACGCTGATTAATGTTTGCTCTCTCTACTCGATTTTTGGACTTGCCATATTATGTATCTCTGATTACTATGCTTTTGAAACGATACCATGTAACGTTAGGGAACCTGAAATTCAATCTGTTTTTCATGAATGGTTTCAGTAAATTGCTTTGTTAGCATTCCCTTCACCTCTTAATTAGTTGCAGTTTCCAGAACTTTTTTGCAGCAATATGCGACATAAGCTTTATGCATTCTCTTCCAATACATGATATCAGTTAGATTTCTTGTTAGGTTTTATTTTTAATTGTTGGGATTAGATACAGCTACCGCCTACACAAAATTGTAATACTATATTCCCATGGTTTATATCCTCGATTTTTCTTAAGATAGAGAAAATGTATCTGGTGTTGTGTGGGGTAGCAATATGTGCTCCCTCTGTCCTAATTTTTTTGCGACGCCAACTTTTCAGCATTTATTTCTCTAACATTTTCAATCATAGATTCAATCTTTTTGTCTACAAATGGTAAAGATGTGTCTAGTTTATGAACATGTTTTTTGAAAATTTTCCACTAAATAGTTATATAGAGAATTTGAAGTCGAATGTACATAAAATGTCGTTTCAAATCATGGAAATGGGACGGACGGAGTGGTTATTTGTGACAGGTTAAGAGTGAATTTGATTGCGTCACTTTCAATATTTCGTTCTGCATGTTAATGCCATTAATAGTTATGCGTTGGTTTTATAGTCATTCGATCTTAACGAGGTGCTTTCAACAGGCTTTTTGCGCTTAAGTATGCTGCAGATGCTGCCTGCACTGTACTACGTGTTGACCAGGTATCAACAGAAAGATCCAGAATCTTGCTCTACTTTCTTTGTTCTTTGTCTGCCATTTTTCTGTAACCCTCAATACCTTTAATTATGCAGATTATAATGTCGAAGCCAGCTGGTGGGCCAAAGAGAGATCAGGCGGCTGCAGCAGCGGCAGCAGGGGAGGAAGACTAGTCCGGTGCAGCAATGATCTGCATCCCATCTTAGTCCCGTTCGCTGTATTTACTTTGTGAGCTACTTTTTTCTTGTATTGGCTTCAGAAATTTTGTTTGCAAGTTGGAAATTATGAAATATGGTTTGGCTGTGGCTGGCGGGTAGCTAGATAGCTAACGAACGGTGGAGGGGGCTCCGCTCCATCAGTGACCGGGTATGTGGAGACAGTGTGACCAGTAGTATAATACAGCGATTAGTGTTTTTGCAGTTAAAGGGGCCTAAACACTTGCCTTCAGTAATTTCTGGCAATTTTCGTTTATTTTCTCATGAAAAGCTTTTGGGTAAGTTGAGTTTGTCTCAAATTTAACCTCATCTACCTCATGAAAAGCTAGCTTTAAACCAAACGAGGAAATAAAAAAAACACTAAGCACAACAAAGGGAATGAAGGATCGCTTGATACGTCCAGCTACATTACCACAACAAAGGGAATTTTTTTAGCCTAAGCGCCCATCAATATCTGACTTCCAAAATTACTGAACCCACGATTTCTCAGATCTCACAGTCCAAGAGTAGACCAAAATCAACTAATTTCTCATTGGGAAAAACAAAGAAAACGCAAGATAAGTTCAGTAACTGACTACAGATAACAAGAACAAGTACAAAGAAGACAACCAGTCTCATTGATTTTTCTTTTTAGTTGGCTTTCTTCACAGCCAACAACTACAAATGCTGCTTGAACTATTTTGCTACAATCACATACCCCCGAAGCCGGTGATTAAGTTGGAACAAGGTGGCCCTGCTCCTCAAAACCAGTCAACATGAGAGATGTGAAGAAAGCAAGCACAAGGAAAAACAAGACGACCACCATTCGAGCAGCACTTTTCTGAGGACTACCCTTTACATTGCAAGACCTGGAAGTAGTCCCAAATCTGTCCTTCTCAATAACTCTTTCACATGACTGTTTGGCTGTGGGATCATCTTCTGTTGATGACACAGACTCGGAAGCACCTTCTTCCAACTCCTTGTTACTGTTACATGAACATGCATTCCCTTTCCTGGTGTATGGCTTGCCGCCACGCAATGAACCATTTTGGTCTGAACTGCATTGTTCAAACTTCTCAGAGCTACGGGTCTTGAATAATCGAGTCTGTTTCTCCGAAATCACAGAGTCATCATCTTGACTCTGAAGAGAGTGAATGAGCTTTCTTGGGGTTGTGAAGAGGTTAATGTTATCAACAGATAAATGCGATCTACACCTCTGGAAAAAGAAAATAAAACACAACAGATTAATGGTGGGATAGGTGAATCAGCCTGCAGCTCAACACCTCAAATGTTTTAACTTTCAAGCTACACTTGTTAGACTAATTAGAGACATAAACTTACTTCAGGGTTCTCCGAGTATTTTACTTGCTAAACCATAATCATAGAACGTATCCTACAAGAAACTGTAGAGTTTCCAACCAAACCAGTTCTTCAAGATTTCTAAACCAGGAAATCCAAATTCAACAACTATGAAATAAGAAAATAAAGAAATAACACAGTTTCATGACTAGGGGACTCATATACTATATTTGGTTAATGCATGATATAGCCAATATTGGGCACAGGGGAATACCTGAGGACTTGGAGTATTACTTCTCTGAAATCGATTTCTGCAATTGCTCTGAGTGAATCCCGTAAATTCACCTTTATAACTTGCCTCATTTTCAGTCAGTTCATGAGGCTCAGAAGCCAAATCAAAGATGAACCCTTCACGAGGAACCTCAGAAAACAAACCATCCTTCAAAGAAACATCCACAACACCATTCTCACGTCTCCAGAGCTTCCTGTTCACACTTCTACAATCAAATCCATTGCTGTATGAAGCTTGAGTCAATGAAAAAGGTGAGTCAAGCAATGAGTCATCAAGAAAAGAGTCAAGGGTCTGTGACTCAGGTGAAATAGACACAGGAGACTGATCACCAGGACTTGATAATTTTTTTCTCCGGCTATAGTCTTTCCTTCCAAAGTTAGAACCAGTGACTGAACCACAACCATTCTCATATTTTGATCCCTTGTCACCTTGTATTTTCTTTGCTGTTAACAAAGTCTCATAAGCAGCCCCTTTCACATAAGCCATTTGATCAGATTGACACTTCTCTATCTCTTCAATGACTAGTTCTACTTCAGAATAGAAATTCCTGGGATCCAAACATTTCATAAGGAAATTTAACATCTGAATTGCTGAGAACCGTTTCTGAGAGTTACCCTCTGCAGAACCTGCTATTTTCAATCCAGATTGAATTAGCAGCCTCACATATGCTTCAACAATAAAAGCATTATGCTTAGCTAGGGCCATCACAAGGCCCATATGGGCATTGGTCTGAGTGGATTTCTCCACCAAAGCAGCTACCACATTCTGGCAAACCTTGTTCACTACTTCATCGGAAGCAAATCGCCAATTGTCACTCTCCACCAGTGCTCTCAAGCAAAGTGCAGCTCCTGAAGTAAGGCTTTCCAGTGAACCATAAAGAGACTCCGAGAGAGGGTTACACAAAGAGTAAATTATGTGTTTCTTCTTATCTTCAGGGGTAGTTGGGTCGATTCCATATCTAGCAATAGCAGGTATCACCCTTGAGCATGCCTGTTGAAGGGGAAAAGACCCTGCACTGGAAGCTAATGTCTTGATAATCGTTGACATGATGCTATTTATCTGAGGAACAATTTTCGGGCCGTGGACACGGGCAAGAACTTCATACAGTGAGATAGTGTATTCGCCTGACAAGGAACCAGTTTCCTTGGTCTCAGAAACTTGTGCAAGAAACACAGGTATGGCCTTTGAATCCAAGTCTTTCACATACGATTTTAGAGCTTTCATTGCTGATTTCCGACTATCTGCGTCCTTATCAAGATTTGCCAACTCTCGTCTTAAAACAGGACTAAGATTTCTACTCATCGTTTTGCCTGAAAGAAAATCATGAAGATTGACCATTGTTTCAGGTAATTATGACGAGTTGGAAATTAAGTAACACCTGAACAATATGAAAACTGCTAGTATTCTTGAATTCTGACTCTAAATCTACCCTGAAGAAGGGGCAAATTGTTCAAACCAAAAATTCATGCCATCCCATAAATACACTTTTCAACATCAAGGGAGAAACAAGTCGACAACTAGAAAAATCCAATTTACACACAACAAAATTTGAGAAATATGCTGTTCCAAGATCCAGAGTTCGGACCTGTCAAATTCACCTTCTTTTGATCAATTATAGGGAGAAGTTAACACCATAAATATAAACATTCCCAAAATATTAGTTCCTGATTGAAATCTAAATACGAGGATTAGGTAGGACGAAAAATGCAAGCTGGGTGAGATTCAAACCACCGAAAATGGAGGGAAAAAGATTTTCCAGGTAGCATTTGCTAATCTTTTGCAATAGAACAGTTAAACCAACAAAAAATGAAAAAGAAACAGGAAGGGCCATGGAATCAAACACATACCTCTTCTTTTTCCCCCTTTCAAACTCGCTTCTTCGTCAGCTGCAAAGCTCGCGCCTTTGCAACCATGAAAGATTCAAGAACAACTGGGTTTTTATATGATGAAACGAGGATTGGATTAAGAACGAAAGAAGGTGAGGAGTGTATTAGCTAGGGTGCTTTGCCTCCAGTCCAGTGTATTGTATACAATACAAGTGTGAATTCCTTTCTTCCTCTTTCCATTAATTGTCCTGTCCCGTGTTTATTGGCCTGTCGGAGGAAAGTTTAAGTTTTTTTTCGTTTTACGTTCAAATTCAAATCTTTCTCTCAAATGCCACCGCTGCCCCTCACCCAGCTGGATCCCACGTTTATTTTACAATAATACCCTTCGGTACCATCCCGTGAGTACTGACAACACACAAAATGACAAATGAATAGTACTCCCTGCATTTGACTTTTTATTTTGTCTTTAATTTAATTTTTAATAAAAAATTTTTTGTTAAAAATAATTTAAAAAAATATATTTAGTATAAATTATTTGATATTATATATTATATGTTGAAGAAAAAAAATTATAAATTAAATATTAAAAGTAGAATATTGTAATGTTTATAGAGAAAGGGGGAGAGTATTTGTGTTCTTTCAGAAGTTCTTGCGATTATCTTCTTTTCCTGACACTTATTTGTTGTTTAGTGCTAACTACTCCAATTTCGGTCCTCTTGAAATGGCGGATATTGGAGTTAAAGAGTTTGGTTAAATATGGAGATTAATTTAAGTTATTTAAATTGTGTGACTTGATAATTTTACTCACTTGAAAACAATATGATGGCATCCCAATGTAAGTTAAGTGGAAAGAATGAGAAAATCTATTAAACAAAAACTATAAGAAAATAACACTCCATGTAGTATAAGCTGGTAAAATTAGTAATAGAAAATTCTTAAAAAGAAACATGACATCTCTATTGGAGAATTCAAAATAGTAATATTTGTACGAGGGATTAAAAGAATTCAAGTTTTTTTTCTACTTATTTACAAATTTTCATCCACATCAAATTATAACTATTTCTCAAAATATTTTAAGTAACACTTATTTATTTTAAGAAATAAAATAGGACCAAATATTCAAATAATTCTGTAGGGACATTTTTGTAATCTTAATGCGCTGATTCTCTGCAATTAGTAGTTAATAGACATGAAATCATGCAATTAGTAGTACTATCATTACAACTGTGCCCTCGTTTTGCCGGATAAATGATGAACAATCAGAAGGGTAGTATAGCAAACATTAATAGTTTTGGAAGACGAAAAAACGTAGTAATTCTTGTCGCAACAACCTGAAATAAGGGTACATTCTACGTACCCACTTTGTTATTGTGGAGGTAAAAAATACAAAAAAAAAAAAAACTACTGAATTTTCCAATGTAATTGTTGTGAACCTGTTGTTCCAGCTACCTTGTTACACCCACTCTGAAATTATATCATTTTCTGATGTATTTTTTCAATGATCGGTTTATAAATTTATCAAAACCTTATAATACATTGTATATGGAAGTATGATAAATGAAATTATATGTTTCGGAACCTAATTTAGAGTTGTAATGGCGAAATTCGAGTTCAGAAAGTCATTTTATGAGTATCGGGACGTTTTGCAAAAAATTGGTTCGGCAGGGTAAAATGGTCAATTTTGGAAAATTGACGGAAAACATA
>JBBYHH010190578.1:0-13627 GCA_038382905.1 Daphne laureola | reverse complement strand
TCCTACTAGTATAAATAGGAGTCCTACCTCACTTATTTTTCATGAATAATCATCAAGAACTACAACAATAATTATATCTCTAAAATTTATTCTTCCTAGTTTTATAGCTTTCTTCTTAGCTTAAATTTCTTAGTGAGATTAGCTTCTAAATTTAGTTTTCTTCTTACCATCTTCAACTCCATACTTTAGGCTCAAGAGTGCTTCAAATTCATCATATCCATATTGCTCAAATCCACCAAAGAAGAGAGAAGTAGGATCCATCACCATAGGACGTCATACTTGTGATTCGAAAGTCATTTTGGAGCTTGGAGGTTTCAAGTGCTTGTGATTACCAAGTCATTTTCCTTAAGAACTTGGAATCTAAAATTTTGGTTGAAAGGCCTATTACTATTTTCAGTGATAGTATGGAGGCCACGCCTTACACCGAAGATCCCAAGTATCATGGAAAGACCAAACACATAAGAATAAAATATAATTTTGTAAGAGATGCAATTGAAGATAGTGCAGTCAAGATAGAATACATTTCTACAAACCTTATGGTGGTAGATCCTCTAACTAAGCCCTTACCACCACTTGTATTTGGTTGTAATGTTAGAGCAATGGGTCTATGTACATTGTAACATGTTGGCTTGAACTTCACCACTTCGATGACACATATGTATTATATTGGATGTTAAATAAAGTTGTTTGTTTATCATCACATACTTTGTTCAATTCAATAATTTACACAACAAAAATTAGAACATCTCAACCATAAGCATTAGAAAGACTTTCTCACACGAGTCTTTCACCCTTAATCTTGAGTAGAGTTAAGGATGAGACAAGATAAAGACTCAAAGTATGTTGTTTCCTAGAAACATGTAACTTGCAAAGTTATATTTTTTAGTGGGACTCATGCACCAACACATGACACTAGCATATGTTTTAGGTGTAAGCGTTGGCTTATTAGATGATATTTCATGGTTTTGTGACATGTCTTCATTTTATTTGTTAAGGGGAGTACACTATTGGTATTTTAAGAGGGAGAAATGACACACCTCTATATTGAGTAGACATTATTTCGAGTGGGAGTGGTGTAAATAAAATACCTAATCAGTGTTATTATGGAACTTGCAAGATGTTTTCTAAGTGTTCCATGTCCATGAAATGCGGCCAAAGAAAGAATGTAAGCAAGTTGTCTTTGCTCTTGCTTAGTGTGAGATTTGTTTTTGGCTCAGAGTCTTAGTGACTTTAGCTTACTATTAGGAAATTGTGTTAACAAGACTACTTTGATTGGTTGTTAAAGGTCTTAAGGAAAGAAGACTGGAATATTCACTTTTTGCGCAGTTGAGTTAATACAGTGACCTAAGTAGTTTAAGCTAATAAGAAAGACATTTTTGTGTGATACACATGCTCTAAATTCAATCTTGGGTCCACATACTATGTGTAGTATGATTTAGATTGGATTATGAGTGATTTGAATGAGATCTCACTGCTTAATACAATCATGGATTCTAAGAAGTTGAAATTCCAAGAAAGAGACTAATTGTGATTAAGAAAGTGTATCACTATGTCTAGGGTCCGAAAAGGTACCACTTGATGAGTTCAAGTGAGCTTGATGAAGTTCAAGCATGTTTGAATAAGTTCAAATAACACACGGATACTTGATAAGTTCAAGTGGATTGTTTTAGAGAGCACAATCTTCCATTATGAGTATAACAACCACAGTTAAAGAGATTTAGTGTGTATGGCTCAGGCTCGGACTCTTAACTCCTTTGATATGAATGTGCTTGTATGTTTTATCCTATGATTGTTTGTGAGAGATTTTTGTTTTGAGTGGGAGTTGAAACTCAAAAATCTCTTAGTTCAAGTGGGAGTTTGTTGGAATTTTTGGCGCACCGACAGCTTTTGAGATAGTACTTGACCTCATGGAGATAAGTTTGATCCCATAGAAAGCTATATGTAGCTCACCTAGGCTCATCTCAGCTAGAAGTAGCTGGGTTTAGGTCACAATAACTTCAGGGCAACTAGAAGTAGTTTCCCTCAGCTCATCTCACCTTAGTTTAGCTAGAAGTAGCTAAACTCAGCTCATGAAAGCTCAAGGGTAGCTAAAAGTAGCTCCCCTTAGATCAACTCTAGCTAGAAGTAGCTAGACTTATCTCAAGTTAGCTCAACTCTTAGTGAGAGTGGAAGTTTGTTGGAATTCTTAGGGCACCAAGAGGTTTTGAGATAGTACTTGACCTCATGGAGCTAAGTTTCAGCCCATAGAAAGCTATATGTAGCTCACCTACACTCATCTAAGCTAAAAGTAGTTGGGCTTAGCTCACAATAGCTTCAGGGTAACTAGAAGTAGTTTCCCTCAGCTCATCTCAGTTTAGTTTAGCTAGAAGTAGCTAAACTTAGCTCATAAAAGCTCAACGGTAGCTAGAAGTAACTCTCCTTAGCTCAACTCTAGCTAGAAGTACCTAGACTTAGCTCAAGTCAGCTCATGCCAGCTAACTCCAGCTCACAGGAGCTGGGACTAGCTTGGCACCAGCTCATCTTAGCTAGAAGTACCTAAATCCAGCTCATTGTCAGCTTAGTATAGCTAAAAGTAGCTATACTCAGCACAAGTTAGCTAGACGTAGCCAACTTCAGCTCAAGTTAGCTAGAAGTAGCTAACCCTAGCTCATATTACCTAGAAGTAGCTAATATTAGCTCATACTAGCTAAAAGTAGCAGTACTAGCTCAAGTTAGTTCACAAGTAACTAAGTCCATCTCAAGTTAACTAGAAGTAGCTAACCTCAGCTCAAGTTAGCTGGTATTGATGAAAAAGTGACTTTCAGCTCAAAGTGAATGAAAGAATCCCATGGGAGCTCAAATATATGTGATGTAATTATTTAGAACATCTCTGTGATGTTTCACCTTGATTTATAAGTGGTAACACTCATTGGTTCCCTTTTGGATAAAATAGGGGTATTTTGGTAAAAGAGAGATCTAAGGTGCAAGGTGTATGGACCTAGGCAAATGAGACACACCCCTTGGGGTTTACTAAGCTATAACCAGTCTAGGGGAGCCTCTTAGAGATGAATAGGTGCCATTAGGGAGGCACCCATTTGCCATTTAGGGGTTGGTTACCTTATACTTGCCATTGAAAGGGGCAAGAGAGCTTGGTAACTCCCTAAGGGCGAAAAGGTGAAACCTTACAGCCCTAATTGAGTTACAACTACCCCTTAATCACCTCCTCCACATCTATAAATAGAGAAGATAAGGCTGACCAACATTACACTTGCATACATTGGTATTTTCCTTCATCTTCTTCATCATTCTTCATCATCTCTTCTCTCATTCTTGGCCAAAATCTCAAGCACTATTCTAAGAGCATTTTGGGTGGATTCAAGTGTGTTTCTTCAACATATCCAGTCCCTCCATCATCAAGAACAACCGGTTACAACCTTGAAGGCATTCAAGGTGTTCCTGGCGTTCTTCAAGGTAAGAAGTGGATCTTACATTTTTTGAGCAAGGATAAATATCCTTTTTTTGTAATTCCAGAAGAAAGGTACACTTCTTCTCTTTAGTATCATTCTAGGATATTCTTCTTCCTTCCTTGATACATGAACGATGTAAGAGGCATGATTTGAACAAAACATCATGCTATGAATTTCTGTGAAATTGAAAATCTTGAATGGATATGTACGTATGTACTAACCATGATTGAGATTGAATAACATGTAAAACATGTTAATGGTGGATCTAAAATCAACACCATCTAGGTGTTCGATGATGAAGCTGAGATGGAAGTTATCAAATTAGACTTAGGGAATCGATTGATTAGTTTATATGAGAGAGGCACTTGTACTTGAAAATTAAGTGCCAATGCTGCATAGTAATGAGAGGTGGTTAAAGTAAAAAAAAAACAAATGAGTTGAGTGAGAGTTGCCAAAAAATGACATTGGGGTATGTTCTGAGTGTTAGATCATGTTGTACCCGGTTTGCATGATTGAGCAATCTTGCACCTTCACTTATGCTGATATAGACTCCTACCGATATCTCTCCTTACCAAGCCTGGCCTCATTACAAGCCGATTGAAACACCATCTGACCGACAAGATATGCAACATCCTTTAGGACTATAGTGGAGGAGTTTTGGTCAACTTGCAAGCATATGGTCGAAAACACATGGTAAGATAACATTTACACATAATCACTACCATACACCTTCTTGAGAGATACACTTAGGGAGTGACCCTCTACTCATTATAGTGTGAATAAATGTTTAAAATGCTATAGATTCTCTGCATGCTTATTAGGGTCGGTTCTAGGAAGGTGTCCAGATTAAGTAAACATAGTTAGAAGAATCACTAATATTTATACAAATATCACATTACTAGAGACTAACAACATTTTGAGTTTGGGGATGTGATACGTGGGACACACCTACACATTTTCACAGTGTCATTAGCAAAAGATCATGTCATTTATGTCTTCTTCTTAGTTATTTAGAGAACTTTACTTGTTATTTTAATTACAATATTTCAGGTGCTCACTTTAGAAGATAATGGAGCTGAAAGGTGATTGTTGGGAATAAATTGCAAAAGGACAGAAGATGGAGGACTAAAGCAAAATGAGGAAGAAGACAAGGTAATGCGTGGTTGCTTACAATACCCCAGGATGACCCATGATGCCACCCTCACGCCGGCTAGTTGAACGGGACATGCAGATTTCATGGCGAGACCCTTAGCGAGATGGTAACGCGCCCCTCCTGGAGCTGGACTGATCTATACGAAGGTGAAGCGTGACCCCTCCATTTGATCTGCGCGACCCCCTTGGCGCAACACCTATGAAGAGAACTGTAATGTTGGCATCAACGAAAGGAAATACTGGACATTTAATGTTACCAAGTGTGTTTTTGGAAAATATTACCCTTAATAAGTACTAGTAGCTACCCACCATGTCTAGGGGTATTCTAGTAGTTAAGAATTCTTATATATACGCTTTTAGGGTAAGTTTTATGTAGCTTTTTCTAGACATACGAATTTGGGAAGTAGACTTTCCTATTTTGAAGACCATTTTTTAGGTTTTCTACCTTGTCATCTAGTTATGGAGTTTTGATGGTGGATCCTCATGAAGATTCTTGAGAAGCATCTTAATAGAGTTCCTTCTATCCCTTCTCTTCCATTTCTATGCATGATTCATTCTCTTCCTTTGCTGATTTTATGCTTTATCATGTTGCGTTGTGAGTAGTTCACTAATCTCCTAGGGTTCATTTTCTAGGAGTGATTCTATGTATTGTCATGCATGTCTAACATCTAATTTTGATCCTTGATCTCCACTGTTATGAGAATTGATTGCATAGAGAGATTTGTGTAAATCACTTCGCTAGGTGTTCAATGAAATTATCGAGAGGAATTAATTGAATGCTACTTTAAAAAGGATCAATTGATTAATTGTCAAGAGATTAGAGATAGCTTTTAGAGGGTAATTGGTGAATGATTATGGGTTGTTAAGCCTAGGAGTATGGATTAAGTCATGAGAGTGATTAATTAAACCTTCTAGAGGGATGGTAGTAGTTGCCTAGAGATAGGGACGATTCTTCCCGACTACGACACCTCATATAAATGCATGAGAATTATAAAAGAACTCCATTGTAGCAAATGAATCCCGAGATATGTTTTCTTTATTGATTTACCATCATCATAGGTGTTGCTTGTTCGACAAGTTACTGTTAGTGCTAGTTAATTGTTTTCCATTTTAGAATTCTTACCAAAACACCATTTCAACTATCAAATCATCATCCTTGCTGTTTGTGTGAATTTCTCATCTTACATTAGTAACTTAGTACACATTTGTTTCAACACTTTCCCTTGGGTTTGGTACCCTTACTCTCAAGCCACATACTACGTGCGATCCTTGTGCTTGCGGCTAGATAAAGGGTTAATTATAAATATAAAACTTGACTAAAAAGAGCTAAAAAGAATACACCCCTTTCATCCTAACATATGCTTTCTTGGTCGCTACTTGCATAACCATATCATCTAGGTGTTCGATCAAATGCCCGAGAGAGCTTTGATTGACATAGACCCCAAGATTGATTGGTAGGCTTACTTGGAGCTTGAGAGGGCCTGAGTAAATCCATATTGGTGGCATGGTTAAGTGTTGTAAACCTTGAAGCAATCGCCCTTGGACGATAAGAGTGGCTAGAAGGTGAACCCTCTCATTTGAGCGATGAACCGCAGTACGTGAAAGGGGAGCGGGATGAATTTAGTAACTCACCTCAATGAATGAAATTGGAATTTATTGCTTGAACCCTCATTTTTGATGTATTAGATAAGAGTAAAGTAGCTTAATTCCCATGTTTTGTAGGAAATTGTAGTAGTTTGGGTTGTACGGGTAATTCTAGGAGAAATGTCTTAGATTCCAATTCTAGAAAATCGGATGGTCGAACACGGGGAGCTAGAGATGGCCTCTGTAATTGATTGGGAGAATTAGAGATGATTCATGCCTCTAGGACACTATTTTAGATGCACAGACATGTTCCTTATGACCCATGGTAGTACTCAAAAGCCCATGATTGTCTACCCATAAGTGATGCCACTTCTTCCCCTCCATGATTTACTGCTTATCCTTGTTTCCATGATCATCACTTCTCCATTTTCTGCCTCTCTCTGTTGTTGTCCATGTTTGCATTCATGCTTGGTTTGTGCACAAGTCACTTGTTAATAGACTTAAATGCTTGATTCTCTTGGGTCTGAGCCCTCATTTGAGCCATTATACTATGATTCCCATGGTTAGGGCTCAATGAGGTGTTTATAAAAATATTTGTTTAGTTGAGTGTTTGCTTGATCTATAATTCAACAATGACAAAACCGTAGAAAAAACCTAGTTGACAAATACACCCCCCAATCCATCTCCTCCATTTTTCACCAAACCTCATTTATGCCATTATCGAATCCAAAAATTTCCAAATCAAACAGTCATAAGCTTTAGAGAAGTCAATTTTCAACAATAGTAGCTTACTTTTCACCCTTTTAGGCCACTTTACCGCCTTGTTTGCAACTAGAACCACATCCAAGATTTATCTATCTCATACAAATGCAGACTGAGTTTCTGATATACTATTGGCAGTACACATTTCAGCCTTTCCACTAGCAATTTAGCAATAATCTTGTGCTATAACCCAACCAACCTAATAGGTCTGTAATGTGAAACGGTGAGCAGATCATCAACTTTCAAAATAAGAGTGATGAAGGTAGAAATACACCCCTTAGACAATCTTTCGGACTGTTCAAACTCCTTCACAAATGCCACAATATCCTTTTTGAGAGTGTCCCAATGTTTTTTCACAAAATTAAAAGTGAATCCGTCCGGGGCCGGGGCTTTAGACCCTTCGCAGCTCCAATCTGCTTGTTTTGTTTCCTCATCGGAGAATGGACTATGCAAATTGAAAATATGTTCAGCATTCAACTTGTTGAATTTGTCACTCATAAACTCTGGGTGTGGGCGATTATCTTCAGAGAATTGCGTTTTAAAAAATCCAGCACCTCTTCCTTTATTTTATCTGGATCCTCCACCCAAACCCCATTTATATTCAGGCCAATGATCTTATTCTTTTTCAATCGGCCTCTACCAATACCGTGATAGAATCTACTATTTTCATCTTTGTAACTGCCCAATTGATTCTAGCCGTCTTCTTCATCGACTAAGAATATAGTTTTCCAGCCTTGAAAAATCTTGCTCTGGCTTCCGTAAATGCCGCAACATCTGTTTCAGACAATACCTCATTTTCTGCTTTGCAATCCCATAGTTCCATCTCCGATTTGGCCTATTTTATTCCAAACTGGTCATGTTATTGCCTCCACCATTTAATCTTCCCTTTAAGAAATTTGAGTTTCTCCTTTAAGATGTAACTTGCACAACCTGCAACCATAAACTGTTCCCATTGCTCCTTTATCAACGCATTGAACTCCTCTATTTGGATCCAATGATAAAAAAAATGAAATGAAGATGGCCCGAAATTCTGATTTGATGATTACAACATTATCGGACAATGGTCTGTGAAAACTCTTTCGAGATCCAAGATAGATAGATTAGGCCACTCTTCTACCAATTCTCTTGATAGAAGAAATCTATCTAACTTTCTCAACTTAGAGCCACCCATTCCTATCCAAGTATACTACTTCCCTCCCATCCATATTCCCTGTAACCCAGCCTCCTTAATAAATGTTTTGAACTCCTCTGCCCTTTGATGATGGAATAACAATCCCTTTCTATCCTCAGCCTTCCAGACTACATTAAAGTCGCCCATCATACACCATCTGGATTCCTAATTATTTCAAAGTGGCATCAGATTCTCCTATAACTTTCTTCTGGCAACATCATCGTGAGGCCCATACACATTTATAAAGGTCACCATTAATTCCATCCCCTGTCAGTCGCCTTCCACACACAGAAACTCATCACCAGCATATGCCCTCACTGACTTAAAAAATTCTTTCTTCCATACGCAGACTAAACCACCTGAGCGGCCAATAATAGCTACTTGACATAACCCATACTATCCATGCTTCTAGAACATGTCAACAACATTTTTATGGCATCCCCAGTAATAAGGGATTCCTGGAGTGCTAGGAAAACTACAGACTGATGATACAACAACTCTCTCAAAAGTCAAATTTTCCTATCACCGCTAAAGCCTCTCACATTAATAGATAGAATCTTCATCATGAGGGTAGCGACGCACCTAAGGTTCCTTTTCTGGGATTATCATCTTTATCCTTGTTGTACTTGAGTCCAACTCTCTCCCCAATGTCTCTATTTCACTGTGTTCATCATCCACTATCTTTTTAGATTCACTAGCGCAAATACTATTGTTTCCATCATTCACTTCAGATGCCTCATTGTGACTCCCATGCCCAGCCAAGCTCGAGCAACCCCCTTTGTTTGTTTGTTTGGAGGATGCTGATTTCTGGCATTTTCTGTTCAAGTGAGGCACTCTCTTAACTTCTCTGAATGACATCTTGCCAATAATCCACCTAGCCCTTACTGATTTATCGATTTGTGACCCTGATTTGGAGTTTGGATGAGAAATGTTTTGTGATTTCTTCATCACTGAATTGGAATTTTTCCTCATGTTTTTCGATATTGCTTCTCTTTTACCAGAGTCTTCGACATCATCCTTCTCAGTCAATGAACTGGCCAGATCATTGGTTGCCTCAACTGGCCCCAAATTCACAGGGCCCTCTGGCCCGCTTAAAATAGGTGCTATCATTACTTCAGGCCTAAGCCCATCGATCTCACCCATACCACTTGTCTCTATTATCTATAATGGGCGAATCTCCACACCAGCCCCACAACTTTGTGTGTTTTTTTGAACAAGGTTATCCTTTCTCACATCTTTCTCCAACGGGAAGTCCTCATATTCTACACCATTTAAGTTACCGCCAAGTGTATTAACTTTTTGCACAAGTTGTAGTTGTCATAATGACAACTGACCCACTCACTTCCTCTCCTCCAGATCGACCGGAGCTGTTTCTGCCACATAACTTTCGGTCGCCGATCCCGCCTCTGATTCCTCCACTTAATCTTCCTCAATCTCCTTATCTTATGCCACATATTGATCATCTTTTAAATCATATATGGGTCCATTATCGATGATTTCATCCATATCTTTCAAAATCCTGATATTAAAAATCAAACCTTCTATGTTTAATTTCACACACTCATCAATATACTGACATCACTGCGTTAGGATGCAAACTCTGCCAATATACATTTGAACTCTCTAATATGTCAAATCCTCTATTTCCACCACTTCACCAAATTCACTTGCTAACCGATGAAAATTATCTCGATTTCATGCCTGAACTGGGACCCCACAGATGCTTAGCCATACAAGGTGACCAGGACGTTCCTCTTCTTTCTCCATTGATCAAGGGGTAAATCTAGACAACCCATTGGTTTAGTACCTTTTCCCCTTGCCCCAAAGGCTTATTCATATGTTTGATGGACAAAAATTCTAGAATGAATCTGAATCCATGAACATACTGTGGCGTAACATCCACAAAGAAGCCTTTTTTCAAGATGTGTGATAAATCATTTACAATACTCCCATCCTTAACCTCTCTGATTGCACATCTTACCATAACATTTCCTCATCTCTAGTAAATCTTGTCACCACTCGAGTTACTTTAAGGGTTGAGTTAGTTCCATTTCCAACACTGGGATTCTCACAGAGAGCACCATCGATGCTTTTATAGTTGAGCAAAGTCGGTGTCTCTTTAGACTTCCAGTTGGAGATGATATTGTACTCACTATTATTCTTCCTCATCTTCTTGATGATTTTAGATCTTCTTTAACATGCTTCTCATGTTAATCAACCTCATTCAAGAGTAACGCATTCATATAAATTCCTTTATGTTTTCAGATTTCACATAGAATAATAGCATGATGTCTCTTTATAAAATCATGCCCCTTTCATTCAAGAACACACCAAGATAGAAAAATGAGTTCTTAAGCATGATACTAAGAAGAAGAAACACACCTTTCTCCTAGAACAACAGCTTAAGGATACTTTATCCTTGCTCCAACATATGCTCCAACTTGATGATGCTAACGCCTTCACTTATTTCTTCAAGTGATGATGATGAATGAAGAGGGCCAACTTGGTGGGATGAAATGTGGTTGGATGTGTTGAATGGACACACCTTAATCCACCATTAATGCTCCTTGAACAATGCTTTAAGAATTTGGCCAAGAGAGAAGGAGAAGATGAAGAAGAATTGAAGCAACTACCAAAATGTCCAAGTATATGTGAAGGTTGGCGTCCTCTTATCTATTTATAGATGAGAAGGAGGGAGTTAAGGGGTGGTTGTAACTCCCCCAAGGCCAAAACGTTGCACCTTTTCGGCCTAAGGGAGTTACCTACCCCCCTTGCCCATTTCCTTTTCCAAGGATAAGGTAACCACATTGTATGCCAAAATGGTGCATTCGAAAGAGGCACCTTTTCGCCCTTAAGAGGCCTCCTTGGTCAGTTATACTTGCATAACTACCAAGGAGTGTGCCTCATGTGGGAAGGTGCATACACCTTGCTCCTTTGACACTTCATTTTACCAAAGTACCTCTACTTTTACTAAAAGGATGTCATTAGGTGTTACCACATATGAAACAAGGTGAAATATCACAAAGATATTCCAAATGGTCACTTTACACATCCTTAAGCTCCTTTCAATTCACCTTGAACTGAAAGTCACTTCTTCATCAAGACTAGCTCACTTGAGCTAAAGTTAGCAACTTCTAGCTAACTTGAGCTGGAGTTAGTTACACTGACAGTAGCAGTAATGGCCATCGCCAGAGAAGACGATAGCACCATGTGCCGCACCTTTAGATCTACACTGACAGGAGCAGCTGCCGCATGGTATAGCACGCTTAGGGGTAAGCTGTTTACCTCTTTCGAGGAACTATCCCTCGCTTTCTCTAACTATTTTATAGGCTTCAAGCCTTCACCGAAAATGCCGGCCCACCTACTCAAGCTGCGACAGCGCAAGGAGGAGCCTCTAAGGGAGTATATACAGCGCTTCCAGGCTGAAGCAATCCAAGTCCCTAGCCTCAGCGAAGAAACAAGAATCCTCGCGGCCATGTAAGGGCTGCAATGCGACTCCATATTCTTTGTGGAAGTAAATACAAATCCCCCGGGCAACATGGAGCAGTTCCTCGATAGGGCCATCAGATTCATGCACGCGGAGGACATAATCAGGCCGCAGAGCAAGACCTCACAGGCTGAGGGCAGAACCCAACACCCGCGGAGCCAGGATAATAAGGAGAGGGCAAGGTGGGTCTACCTCTCATCCCAGCCTACGCGAGACCCACACTATCCGCACCTTCCACCTCTTTGAGACTCGAGAACCAACATTCTCCATATCCTCGAGACGCGGCATGAGGTCCCAAAATGGCCGCGCCCCATGCCCAAGCAGGCTAGCAGCCGATCAAATAAATAATGTCGCTACCATCATGACAAGGGGCACGACACTAAGGACTGCATCGAGCTTAGGAAAATGCTGGCAGAAATGGCCTCCCACGGGGAGCTATCTAAATTTCTCAAAAAGGACCGCTCTCCTAGAAAGGAGTCACCTACGGGACGAAAGCGTGAAAACGAGAACCACCCACCAAGGGAGAACAACCGGTTACAAAGGAGCGAAGGATACCGCATTCCACCCCAGCAGGTCGCATTCATGTCATAATAAAATGCAAAGGGGCGGCGGCGAGGCGGTGCTACATGCGGAAAATCTACCAACTCCAGCACTTTGCGGCCCAACTGGTCCACCACCGCGATGGCACTTCGGTGGTGATCCCTCACTCTGACCCCCTGATAATCACAGCTCGCATCGCAGGTTAGGACACGGGCAGAATCTTCATGAATATGAGAGCAAATATGAATGTCAGCTATTAGCAAACCCTCCAGGAAGCCCAGATCCCCCTATCACGCATCCAACCCTCTAAGGGCGCAACCTATGGCGTGGGGAAGGAAGAGATCCCCACGCTAGGAACAATCAACCTCCTGTTCATGATGATAGGGACAACGGCTGGAGGGTCCCCGGCCTGCAGTTCCAGCTTCATTGACTTCATCGTCCTGGACCTACCATCGCCCTTCAACGCGATCATCAGGTGACATACATGGGTGGAATTTCATGTGCGATGCGATGTGCGCACCCTCACGTTGGAATTCACAACAAGCTCGGGAGATGCCTAAATCTACGTCAGCCAAAATGTCTCGAGGGGCAACTATGTCGCATCCTTAACTGGGCCCGCGCGAACCCTCTCTCAGGCGACGCCCAAAAAGTGACAGCCCTCTCCCGAGAATGCAACATAGGAAGGCGCAGATAAAGCCCCAAATCTTTACAGTGACACCGAGGAGGTAGAGATATCGCCAGGTAAGAAGTTCCGCATCGGCAAAGACCTACCATCGCAAACCAAGGATGTCGTCATCCACTTGCCCCAAGCCAACCTGGGCGTCTTCGCATGGAGCCCTGCCGATCTCCCAGGTGTCGACCCAAAAGTGATATCGCACTAGCTTAATGTTTTCCCTGATTTCACCCCTGTTAGGCAGAAAACAAAGGGCATTCCCCTTGATCGAAAGGAATTTGTACGATCGGAGGTTCAAAAATTGTTTGATGCTAATATAATTAAAGAAGTTCATTATACCGATTGGGTTGCTAATATCTTCCTGCTGGGAAAGGAAAGCAGCGAATGACATCTCTGTGTTGACTACAAAGGGGTCAACAGAGCATGCCCCAAGAACCCATATCCACTGCCCCCCATTGACCAACTCGTCAATATGACTGCGCAGTACCCTGTCTTATCCTTCTTGGATGCGTACAGTGGATAGCACCAAGTATATATGGATCCCGCGGATGCTATGAAGACAACATTCACAACAGGCAAGGCCGTCTACTACTATGTGCGCATGTCGTTTGGGTTGAAGAATGCAGGTGCAACATTCCAGAGGCTTATGAATCAAGTCTTCGGAAGTCAAATTTGGGGGAACCTAGAGGCCTATGTAGATGACATCGTCGTAAGAAGCGGCACCACATCAGCAAGTTTGGATCACCTAGAGGAGACTTTTGGAAACTTACGAGCTTACAACATGAGACTCAACCCAACGAAGTGTGTTTTTG
>JBBYHH010190467.1:0-13628 GCA_038382905.1 Daphne laureola | reverse complement strand
TAAAATTTGAGTCAAACGGTGAACTTTGAAACAGTAAAGTCAAATGAGACAATTAATCAGGGACGAAGGTAGTAGAATTTTATTGGGGGCACGTACCCCCCACATGCTCCCACGGTGGTCACGTCTCTTACCTAATTATCCCTAAGTATTAGTGGGGTCATCTTCTTTTCACTTTCCATAAGATATGTTTGAGATTTCCACAACTCAATTCTCACTTTCTTAATTCTTCTGCAAAAGTAAATAGTGCATTTTTTTTAGTACGTAAGGAGTATATAAGAAGTTACTAATAAGTGAAGTGTTGAGTATATAAGAAGTTACTAATAAGTGAAGTGTTGAATTATTTTGAGGACGTCTCAAAGAGAGGTAAAAGATATTGCATTACTTTTGGGAGGGATGAGATATTTTTTTGTATGAAATTCAAATTGTAGTTCAATTCCAAATTGTGTAAATTCATATATTTACAAAACATATGAGTAAATTAGAAAATGTTTTTCATATTAGTGCTTAAACCAATGGATTAAGTCATTGGCTTCTCACCAATCAAATGGACCCGAAGATTAGATTGCCCAGAAAAGATGAGGAAATTTTTGAGAAACAAATGCAGTATTTAAGCGGGAAAAAAACATTTGTAGAAAACATATTAAACGAAACAAGCTTTTCCCTTCATTCTAATATCCACAAATTGCATAATGAGAGTATCAGGGACCAATACTGATACAAATCAGGATGAAGTTGAATATCTGTAATAATCTGGAATCAAACTGTTTCATTTAAGTAAACCTCACTTCCAAGTCTCAGAAACTTATGCTAGTCAACAATAAAAATTTATATTTTCTGGGAAAAAACAGATTGAACAAGCCATATAACAGAAAACAGATTAAACAGGCCATAAAGCAGGAAACAGATCGAGTATTACAAGTTCTTTAAAGCTGAATCATGAGTTGCTTTCTGAGGAGTGAGTTTAGCCAACAGTGCCTTGTTGTGGCAGTGCTCCGAATCCACAAAGTAAAACTTCTCATTGGCCTTAAATGACACAAATGGCCTGTTGGTTTCAGGTGGTCGAATATCGGCGAATTTGATGGTCCTCGGGATAGATGTTGCTAGCCACGACAACATCTCGACCTCGAAGCTGTCTGCTCCAGGCTGCCACCTGACTTTATGAACATAAGGACTCACAAACCAGTGGAGTAATGCTGTCGTCGTAGCGCTCAAGAATATCACGGACGAGGCCACCGCACCTTTCAGAATCACATTCATATCCTGAGATGTCATGAAGGTTATAACCGGGCCCAATGACACTGAGAGGCAGCAGGTTGAAAGAGAGAGCAGTTTCACTTTCTTAATGGTGGAAGAGATCGGTCCCCGATAAGCAACCCCGGGCTCATCCTTTTCATCGTCATCATCTTCTCCTCCTCGTCCTTGAGGACCAATACTGATCTTGTTCTCATCATCCTTTTCTGCAGCTGAAGATGCTAACCTCCTCTGAAAAACAGGGAAGGTTACAGCAGGCTTGAGATTTTGCATTCCACTTTGAGTGGAGGAACATGTTGCAGCCCTGCAAAGAGTATATCCTAAAAGCAACAAGAAGTTATGTTAACTTAAAATCATAGTAGTCTGACTAAATACTAGGGGTGAAAGTTGAACGAACAGCTCGAGCTCGAGCTCGAGCTCGGCTCGGACTCGACTCGAATAAAAGCTTGTTCATGACTCGTTCGAAAAGTTATCAAGCCAAGCTTGAACATATCTTAAAGCTCAATACATATTTCAAGCCAAGCTTGAACACCTGCCTACTTGGCTCGACTCGATTTTTCATTAACTTTTTCTATTAAAATAAGTGAACAGCTCGAGCTCGATTGATTTAGAACTCGTTCGTACTCGTTCATATAATTTTCAAGCCGAGCTTGAACAAAATTTCAAACTCGATATAATTTTCAAACTGAACATGAATAGCCTAGAGCTCGGCTCGGCTTAACTCGTGTTCAGCCCTACTGAATACTTAGTCTAGCAAAAACCATCCTTGCAAGTTTGGATAAGCAGGCAGTCCAAAAAGAAATAGGGTTGAGTTGAGATAAGCTTGATGATGATGATAAGATGAAGAAGTTCCACATAACTAACAGATGATAATTAAGCCTAAAAACTGAGACATTCCTTACTAGCTTGACAACCTCCTAGGCTGAAACAAGGAATCACCTATTCACCTTCAAGTTCACTTCAAAGAGACGAAATTCCAGAAAGCATTGAGAAAACAAAATTGGGGAAAGTAACAAGTAATCCACTGAAATGGAATCTCAAAACCATACAGAGAAATAAAAAGAGTAATTCTTTCAAGCCTCAGTACAGGATGAAATGTTCACACAAACTGAACAGCCTGTCTCATACCTGAGATTTGAGGGAAAATGAAGAAGAAATGAAATTGACATCACCCCATAGATTAGCAGTAACCGATAGAGAAGATAAAACAAACAATACAACATTGAAGAAGCGCATGATCGAACAAGAACCCAGTAGTAAATTACAGTTTTGAACAGAAAGTCTGCGTCTTTATAGACTGCAATCAAAATTTTGCAGTAATCAAGACAAGAATGGAGCAGAAACAGAAGAAGTAACCTGAAGGGGAGTTTCTAGAAGCAAGGCGGTTGGAGTTGGATCGGAGCAGGTGAAGAAGAGCAGTTCTGGCCATGGTTTCTGGGTCTCGAAACTATTCTGCCTCCGATTTGATTCAGTATTTCACTAAGAAGGTTTCAGATTTCACATTTCAGCTGGAACTAGGGTTTATCGTACTATGACACGATAACACAATTTAGGTCCACCAATGCATCAAGTTCGGGTATTTGGTCTAGTGGTATGATTCTCGCTTAGGGTGCGAGAGGTCCCGAGTTCAATTCTCGGAATGCCCCCTTTATTTTTTAGTATTTAATTTATAATTTTTTTTAATTATTATAGATTTAGAATTTTTATATACAAACAAAAATTCGATATGTCTATTTTATAAATATATTTTTTTTATATTTTTTTTATATTTTTTTTATAATAGAATAATATAGATAAATTGAATAAATGTAAAAAATTAAACATTTTAATAATTTTGAGATAGAGAGAGTATGAAGTGAGAAGTATCAACATGTTATTGAATAGGACATTAGGTTATTCTCATTGACACTAAGATACACTTAAATGATTCTCATATACGTGAGAATTGGGCTTTTTTCTTAAAAAAAAAAGAAATGAAATGACGTTCATTCAATATTAAACGGCAATTATCAAAGACAACCAGATAGAGGGGACAAGTCCCCAATTGTACCAGCCTATATGTTCTAAACCATGATGAGCAATGTCTGCAAACCACCTAAAACTCAATAATGAAAACCAATGTGTAAACCAAAAGATAAACTAAAGCAACACCTAAAGATAAAACTAATGATAAGGAAACAGTTAAGCTGCATCCCAATTAACTAGAAGAAAACGAAACTAATGTACCAAAGAACAAGCAGAATAAACAAACACATATAGATAAAGAACCAGCTTCGTCATGTAATGGCGGGCCACGACCACACAGTGATACAATAGAACCAATGATTTCCAGAAGCATCGACTCCACCATCTAGCATAAAACCTTCATACGGTCTTCCGTTCGTAACATTTTCGATCAACACGAGGGCAACTAAACTCCACTCAAGTTGTACTATGTACGCTTGTAAACGTTTGTCCCCTGCAAGAAGTACCGGGTGGAAAACCACGCTACTAAACATCATCTGCACATCAAACATCTAAGAATAGCACATAGGCCACCCTTGCACGTAGAAACTGATCCAAGCTACGTAATGATACTGGATGCGTAGGAGTGGCTCAGTACCCCACACATCTAGGTCATACTCAATCATGGCTCTAGGCAGGGAGAGCCTTCACAGCTCATATATGCCCTCCCGTTGTCTCGTTCTATCGACATCTTGATAATTGAGCCAACGCAAATCCTCTTCCTACCAGATGATGGATTCGACGTACTTTTGCCTAACGGCCTTGTCCGTGACGGAATGAAAGGCACATAAGCACCAGTGAGGCTCCGAAACTTCGAACTGAACCACTCCCCACCAAAAGACATATTGGCTCTATTAAAATCGAAACAAAACATGCTCAACGAAGCCTCTGTGAATACAAATTTCACACAGCAAACCAAGACCATGGGCTCACCAACCCAGTGCACCAGTGACGAGTACCAAGCCCGCCGGAAATCCCGCCTCGACCTTCGACCATAATCCAAATCAGGCGAACTACCAGCCGACTGACCACCAGGGATGCGAATCGGTGAGATCGAAGTCCGATTCCATCTAGAGCTGATGCTCCGCGATGTCCATCGGCGAGCCCCCGACTGGAGCCGTACCAGAAACGGTGCACCGATGCCCAGGAGCACTAGCAACCGGGGAGCAAAGGTGTGATTAGAACAGCAACGTGAATGATTTATGGGAGAAGTAAACATAGAGGCAAAGGAGCCGGACTCATCGCCGGAAGAGTGAAGCAATCCATGGATACAAGCAATTCGACGGCGGAGGCTGCGGAAAGCAACCCTAGGCATCACGCTCCCATCCATAGAGGTAATTACATTCATTATATATTTTGTAAGGTTAATGTTAACTCTATTTTAAAATTTATCACAATTTTTAAGGATGAGATTTAAAATTTTTAAGTAAATTAACGCATTAATTCTATAAAAAATGAAGTCAATGTTCATATAATCGTTAATGACACGTCATATGAGAGTCATCTAAATACATCTCCCTACCAATTGGAATAATTTAATATCCACATACAAATTTATTCATTTAATAAAATGTTAATACTATTCTCATTTCAAACCAATTCCAATAACAAATTAGAGATTTCGTAAAATTTTCAACGACGAAGTTACCTTTTTTTAATTGGTCGAGGTTAGGATGTGCTATTTTAAAGTATACATCATAAATGCTTCAGTTGTTATTTTAATTACGAGTTCGTCATCTTATATCAATAGTGTTTTTTTTTTCTTTTCTTTTCCTTTGCAGCGAGGTTGGATCATGTTTTTTTTGTTGCCTTCGAGTGTCTTATTTTTTATGTTTGCGTATCATCTATTTTATGTTCAGGATTATTAATTTATTGTTAAAGTTTTCTTGAGTATATGGTATGATGAATTGAACAGATTTGATCAGTTTTTTTATCTTTGTGTATCATGTTTCTTATGTCTGCGTGTCATCTATTGTGTTTCAAGATCATTATTACTCCATCCGTCCGTAAAAATTTGAACCATTTGTTTTGATTGTGAACATTTTTTTCTCATGAATGTTTAGACATTAAAAGTTAAATATTTCACATGTGTATCATAATTTAAAATCTAATTTTTTTAAATACAATTTTTCTGGATTTTGTTTATATGTTTATCTTTGTTAAAATTTGGGTCAAATATTAGATTTTGAAACAACAAAATCAAATAGTTCATTTTTTGGTGGACAGAGGGAGTATTATTTTTTAAGTTTTCTTCAATAGATGGTACGATGAATTGAACACATTGGATTGGATGAGTAATTTTTTCTTCATATATTATGTTTTTTGTATTTACGTGTCATTTATTTTGTGCTCATGATATGATAAATTAAACATCTTGAATCAGTCTTTTTGTCATCATGTATCGTCACTTTTGTGTCTGCTTGTCATCTATATTATGTTCCAGATCATTAAATTTTGTAAAGTTTTCTTTAGAAAAGATACAAAACCTGTCGACCAAGAGTTAAAACGAATGATATTGTATATAATTATCTTATTTTCTTAAGCATTTACCGTAAAGCCACTTTTTTGTTACCCCTATATATATAATTGTTTTCTTCTAGAGAAGAAAGAAGAAAACACGGCTTTGAAATTCTCTCCTCTTGTTGTCATTCATTTCTTCCAAAGAAGGCAACAAGTACTGAGAGATCTACTCTAATACTCTCATCTAGAAGCCCCCCCTGGCCTGACTCCTTACTTACTGCCACTCTACTTTTCTTTCTCCATCTAGAACATAACAAACCTCAGACCCGTTCTTAAGGAACCAACATTTTTCATTTGTCAAAATTATTATAATTAAACCTTCAAAAATTATATGCTTAATTTATATTTAAATTCATATCTGTAGTTTCCATATATAACCACACAATATCTTTTCAATACTATTTATCTATTTCATTACTCCTATTTATTGTTGGTGGAGCCCACATATGGAATCTACTACCCCCTCCATCTTAAAAATAATAAAATGTTTAATTTTTTATATTTATTTGATTTTAATTTATTTATATTATTTTAAAATAAAAAAAATATATTTATAAAATAGACACATAAATTTTTATAAAAAAAATAAAATTTTTATTAAATACCGAAAAATAAAGGTGGAAGTCATATTTTAAAGTCGCCTATATATGGTGAACGCCAGATTTGCATTTTTTCCCAATCAAAATCAAATCAAACTAACGAAGAAATCAATATTACAGATTCGATGGAACAGAGTCACAGCAGCAGCCCAAGAACCTCCTTTGAATTCTTCTTTAATCCAGATGCCGTCTTCGAATCACAAAACAACATCGTTTTCTTCGGCGAACAAATGAAACTTCTCGATGCCGCCGACAACATTTTTCATTCAACCTCCGCACCGCTTCTGGGCACCACCGCCACCGGGGGAAAATTATTACCAAATGATCATCATGGCGGTGGTGGGAAGAAAGCGGTGAAGAGGGTGAATTCGAGTCCGGCGACTTTTGATGTTCTTTTTCCGTACCGGTCGGCGTCGTGGAGGCGGCGGCAAAAGCAGAGAGTGCCGTCGTTCAGGGGACTGGCACCCAAGATGGAGATCAGGATGGAGCTCGATGATTTGAGGAGGCGGCAGCAGCTGAGGAAGAATATTAACCCACTCGATGATGACTGTAGTGGTCACCGGCGGGGAAGAATGTGGGCCCGATTCGCCGGCGCATTCGCGATGAGAGTTTCATTGGCTTTAAGTTGCATTTCGCCGGCGTGAGTGACGGATGTTTTTTTTTTTTTGTTAGACTTTGTAGGCGGTAGCTAGATAGATCAGTGGGGGGAATATGACCCTTTTTTTTTAAAAATTATTTGTCATCATCAACGTTTATTATTTGGACATTTATTTTACTATCAAAGTTTATTTTTTTGAAACAATTTATGCTGGTTTTATTAACGGAGGGAATATTTCATGACCATTTGATACATGATATTTATGTCATTATTTTATTAATCAATTAAACCCTTAAATATTTTAAAACAAACAAGTGGACTCTAAATTTGTAAAAATTTCAATCTAAAGATTCTAACTTGTCTCTACCCATATCCATTGTACCTCTTATCGTGGACGACCAGTTGCACCGTCGCACTCGCACTCGCACTCGCACTGATGTCAAATGTTGCTGCATTTGTTTTTGAAAGACAACATCAATATATGTATTGATTAGTGAGTGCTACTCAAAGGAGGAGTAGAACTCAGAAGTGTGTGCAAATTACAAAAGAAAATAAAAGTAAAACAAGACTAACAGAGGAAGAGGAAGAGCAGGTATTTGCAATTTGCAATTGCTTTTAGTGGGTTTACAATCCAATCACCCCACGTAAGAGAAAAGCTATTCCAATGATTTGAAATCCAAATGAAACAAAGGAATTGAATGGTAGCAAAGGATTTGAAATGTCGTTGTGTGAGAGCCTAGAGCTTCCACAAGCGACACTTAAACCGCAACGAGCTAGCACATGGTTATCACAATCGACCGTCAAGTTCTCACAAGTAAGTGCCAGACCGCCGTGATCTGGTCTGGTAATGGGCTTTGACATTATTATTTGACCTTGTAGCACTCATCCACGATGGTCTAAAACTCCCTTGTGGTGGCTTCACGACAAAGAGTTGATGCATCGATTATTAGTTTGAGTTTAGTGCAGGGAGTGATGAAATTCTAGAAGATTAACACTCTCAGGATAAATTTGTTACGATTATAAAAACTTAGTGGGTTAAATTGATTGTAGAATAGTTATATAGAAGTGTCATGTAAACACTTATAAAATGATGAATATCAAACGACGACATAAAGTGTCTAAAAACAAAACATCAATGACAAAGAGAGTCCATTTCTTAAAAGATTGAAATACTCCCATCATCTTTTAGCACTAATGAGGTGTTATCAACCCGTGCTCTGCAATGGATGCATAATCTCAATTTAATTATAATTTATTTATATTGATATATAGTAAAAAAAAGTACGGAAAGTAAAAAAAATGACAATAGCTAGTAAGGATTGATGATCATTTTTTATTCAATTTTATCAGATGATAATCGAGAAGTAATATAAGATTCAAGAAAAGAAAAGAAAATACGTGAAAAAGAAGGTATATGCGTAGAAATATACGTACAAAAATAAAAATAAAATAACACATGTGTTTATGAAAAAGTTAAAAGAAAATCTTAAACTTTGAAAAATGAATTGAAAGTAAGAGGTAAGAAGTGACAAAGTAATGGGAAAAACACGAAAAAAATAAAATGTTGAAATTTATAAATAAGATTGGAAAGAGTTGTGATCAATGTGCAAAAAAGAATAAAAGTAAGAGGTAAGAACAGAGCTTTGCTGAAGAGAATTAAATAAATAATTTTTCATCCCTATTTATAAATAAATAATATGGGAAAATTTAAACATAAATTAAATTTTGAAATAAATATGATTTTTTTTTAAAAGATGTGAGAACTGATTTATTCTTTTAGCAGTAACAAATAAAAATAGAGAACAAAAAATATAAAAATATAAAATATTCAAATGTTCAAATAAGAATATTGAGAACATTTGAGACCGGTATGCAAAAATAATAAAAGAAAGAGGTAGCAATTTTTTTTTAATAAGATAATTTATTGTATGATATTTGATTAATATAGGATATATAATTTACAAAGGGAAAAAAATAAACAAAGAAAGAAAGAAAAGACACATGAGTAAACACCTTATAAAAAACTTCATTAAGTATTATAGGTGAGAAAATTATAATTTAATAGATCTAAAAAATAATTAAAACAAAAAAGAAGAAAAAAAAAACTATAGTTGGCCACTAACTTGAGAGTAATGCACCCATCGACAGCTAACAAAACCATCCAATTACTGTAGCTTCTTATTTTCAAATGTTATTAAAAATGAAATATTGTAAAATTTTAGAATGTCACGAAATAAAATATTGCACAACTTTTTGTATAAATGAGTTATATTGTAAAATGTTAAAAAATAATATTTTTCGAAGAAAAACAACTCAAAAAGATTGAGACACTTTTAAGTGATCATATCAAGAGATTGAAAATATTTGATATTAATGTAGGAGAAAATGGAAATATTGCATAACTTTTGAAATTGAAGAGATATAAATTCAAATGTAAAGAATGAAATTTTTTGGCATCAATATGTAAAAATAAGAGATTAGAAAAGAATTATTATATTAATAAAATAACTATTCAACCATATTCATTTGAAGTATATAATTATAGGATGATTAATTTAATTTAATTAAAAAAACAAAACAAAAACAAAACAAAAACAAAACAAAAACAAAAAAACAAATAAGAAACCAACTTGGGTCCAATGCACCCAACTACACCTAATTGGAAAAAAAAGTACTTCCTCCGTTCCAGCAAAATTAAGACATTTGACTTTTAAACTTATGTTTGACTCAAATTTTTATTAAGAAGAATTCGTTAAATAATTCTTAAAAAAATATATTTTAAAACTAGACACATCAAATTATTATATATATATATAAAATATTTAAATTTTGATGGTAGAACATTAAAAAAAATAAATTATATATTAAATACTGAAAAATAAACATTGGACATTTGCTGGAACGGAGGGAGTAAAACAAAAAAACAAAAAAAAAGAAGAAATCATTGGTAAAAAAAAAAAAAAAAAAAAAAAATCAAGTTGGATGCATTGGTTGCAATGCACCCAACAAAATACTCAGTTTATATTCATTTACTGTTTACCAAGTTTATAAATGTATATATTTATAATACTTAATCTGTCCTGTTAAATTGCCTGTTTTTGTTATTTACATCATTCCAAATTAATTGTGATTTTACTTGAAAGACACTTTCTACAAATTGCAGTACAACTTAAAATACAAATTGTGGAGTTAGGCCCAATCTCGCACACCGGGGAGCTTTCGGCCCAAAACTGGCCCATCAAATCACTCGTCCGTCCAAGTAAGTAGAAACAAACAGAACAAGAAAGGAATCATCCAAACGCCGTCGTCTTGTGGACAATGGACGGTGGAAGACGAGCGTCGCCGTCCTTCGTCATTTCGCCGGGCAACCCAAAAAGTGAAGAAAGCGAAGAACTGTTCTTCTGCTCTAATTTCTTGTTTTTATTTTGATAATCAACTAGAAAAAGATTTAGGTTTTTTTTTTTTTTTTTTTTTTTTTTTGAAAACTGTGATCAAGGAGGAAGATTTAGCTTTGGAGACTTGTTTAGGCTCTTCACTCTGGGCGTCTTCTTTTCGAGTTTAATGCTTTAAATGACGAATCTTTAGTTGGTTCTGTTCGTTTTTTGGGACTTCTCTCGTTGACCACATAATCATAAAGGTTCTGGGTATTTTCAGTTCTGAATCTTGGTTCTCAAAGCTTGAGACTTTGTTCGTTTCTTTTTAACAACGATAGTATAGTTCCGTGCAGGTGGAACCAATGGTTGAATCAGTTCGGGGTTCTGGAGATGCTGAATTGTGCACTTCCGGTAGCAAAGCAGGAGCCGAGTCTTACAGAGATCAAGTAGATGAGATCTTTCAAAAGGTCGATAAGGTTGGATCACTCTGGATTTATCATAATCTCATGATTTCTGTTCCATGTTTCCAGCTTTAGATCACCTACAACTGTAATCATAGTTTGATGGTTTTCTGAGTAAGAGCTACAAAATCCCAGTGAAGTGTCAAACAGTACAGTAGCAATGCAGGTGAAATGCATCCATTTTAGCTGAATCTGTAAACTGAAGGCTTCGTTTTTCCCAACTGCTCTTCACAGACTAGCTGTATGATAGTATTGGTTAGAAGACTTTAAATTCTGCGTTGGAACATTTATGGTCTACACCGGCAGAAAATTTTAGTGTTTGAGAGGAAAAGAAAATGTTTTTACTGATGCTCTATTAAATCATATTTTTACCCTTTTTACAGCTTGAGGAACGGGTGAATGAAATAGAGCAATTCTACTTGAATCACGATAAGATGCTAGGAAACCATTCTAAAGGTAGCTCAAGCAGTAAAGAGAAGGAGAGACATGTTCTTAGTATCAAGAAGCAACAACAAGATGCAACACGGCGGGAAGCAGCTTCGGCGAAGAGAATGCAGGAGCTTATGCGGCAATTTGGCACAATATTGCGTCAGGCAATATTTTGATCTTTGATTTCTCTAATTGTTTCATTTATTAAATAAAATTAGGTTAATTTGTCACTTGTGGGGAGGGAGGTGGGGTTATCATACTGTATAAAAGGTATAGGATCATCGGCCCCATGACTTAGGTTTTACTGTAATTGTCTGATGATCGTATCCATGCACAACTTCTAGAAGTTACGAGTATCCTTCTTGGTATGATGTATACATCTGTTTTGCAGATCATGCAGCACAAGTGGGCATGGCCATTTATGCAACCGGTAGATGTCAAAGCACTTGGTTTACATGATTACTATGAGGTAAAGTTTCATAATGTGCTTAAATATGCTTTTGATAGTTGAGATTAAGGTACAGTTCGATGATGCAGATGGTGATTTGTCTTTCATCGTAATCCTTCTCCTTGACCAACATTCAGCAGTTAGCTAATTGATAAAAAAAAAAGTCATCTGGTGCCTTTCATCTTGTCAATAATGAACCCTAAAGACAAGCTTTTGAATAAATGTATGATGTCTGCAGGGTCGTTAAGGTAAATTTCTTTTTTTCTTTTTACTAATTACATGGCATGAGAAAGGTCCAGATAATGGTCTTCCCTAAGTGGAGTAATACCTCTTGACTTACTTGTATAGCTATTAGAAGAACCTGTTTTTTTTTTCCCATAATAAGTGAATCCTGAGGATAGTGGTTCTTTTAGGAATTAGGAGAAAACTGTATTCTCAGGATCATTTGTTGTAATTTGGGTAGTTAAAATGTCTTCTAGTCTGCATTGCATTTGGTTTCTCAGATGACTCGTTATAGCTTTTAGCTTTTTGCAACTGGAGTTTAAACTTGAGCAGCTTCTTGGATGATGTATTTATGTGTCTTCCAGATTATTGAAAGGCCAATGGATTTCAGCACAATAAAACATCAAGCAGAGGCTAAGGATGGAACTGGGTATAAGAATGTCCGAGACATGTGTGCTGATGTGAGATTGGTGTTTAGCAATGCAATGAAATACAATGATGAAGGCACTGATGTTCATCTCATGGCAAAAACTTTACTAGAAAAATTTGAGGAGAAATGGCAGCTGCTTTTACCTAAAGTAACCGAAGAGGTAGTACAGTATCAGGGGTTATATGTAGTTGGTAGTTATGGGGTTTATACTTCCTTTTTTAATTTTTAAATTTCTTGCAGGAGAAAAGACAAGAAGCAGAAGAAGCAGAGGCAAAGTTGGATATGCAGCTAGCTCAGGAGGCTGCTCAAGCAAAAATCGCCAGAGACATAACTAATGAGGTGTTGTAAAAATTTAACCTGTCAGCACGAAAGTGCTCCTTAATACTACAAGAAAATATGCGCGGAAATAGTCCCTAGTCTTTTAGCATGTTGCAGTTTGTATCTATAGTTGTACTTGAACAGAAGCTCAATGGCCTCTGTGACTGGATCTCTTTCAGCTTTACGAGGTTGATATGCATCTGGAGAAACTCAGGGAAACAGTTGTCCAGCACTGCAGGTTTGTTAGAGATGGTTGTTTTTTTTTTTATGAATTTCCACCATTCGCACTCCTATGTTCTTAGTGCTGAAATGAGTTACATTATCGAACACATTTCTTCCTTGATTATTCTAGCATCATTTCGGTTAATCTTCAGACTTCTGTTTCAGGAAAATGTCGACAGAAGAGAAACGAGCCCTTGGGATCACGCTTACTAGGTTGTCTTCTGAGGATCTAACCAGGGCACTGGAAATTGTTGCTGAATGTAATCCAAGCTTTCATGCAACCGGTGAGCAGGTGGAGCTTGACATTGATGCTCAGGTAAACACAGAATAACAAAGCAACTACTAACTAATTTACTCTTGCAGTTTACAAATGATATACTATAATGTTTGTTACACAGAGTGAATCCACCCTCTGGAGGTTAAAGTTCTTCCTTCAGGATGCTCTGGGGATCAAGGGAAGAAACGGAAAAAGCACCGGTGCCAACAACAAAGATAGCAACAGCAATAAAAAGAAGAAGAACGACAACGAGAATGACACTGACAAGAAAAGTAAAAGCAAAAGGAAGGAAGAGATGAGTGATGGTATCATTCAAGTGGCCAAGAAAAAAAGCAAAAAGGGTCCTTCTTGAACTTCCATGGAAACTTATGTTCACTGCGGGATGATCAACAGGTAACAGAATAACTATCTGAGCCATAAATGGAGCAGCTGAGAACTGAGTCTGTTAGTTGTAATCTGACCATATATTACAGGT
>JBBYHH010190246.1:0-13630 GCA_038382905.1 Daphne laureola | reverse complement strand
AAAACTCAACCATTATATATCCCTATTTTAGAAGGATCGAGATCTAGGGCCTCAGATTGAGATTCCACCTGGCCATACTGTATTTTGTTTCTGAGGTACTGATGCTTGGTCCTGAGTTATGTTTAACAAACTGTACAGTTTAGGGGAGTTTCCGGTAGAGAAAAAAATGATGTTACAGATGATGATACTGATTACAGTACAGATTTTCAGAAATAGACTATTTGTACAGGTTCTAATGGTTTAACACATGTTTTGTATGGAGCTATAGCAACAGCAGCAGCAGTGTCAGGCCATATAGTCGGTGATTGCTCAACTGACCGCCTAATTGATAGTAGGTGCAATACATGTTAAGTCGGCTCTATAGCAGTAGATTTCATTGTACATATAGCTTAGACAACCATATTTTTGATGCATGAATGAATGGTGGACGGTCGATGTATTTTGATGATGTTGACTTTTATAGGTATGAATTACATGCTTATGGATATTGTATGATTGCATGTTTATTTTATCGAGAAATGCTTTCCAGAGGCAGATTCCTTTCAGAGTATCGGGTCTGCGTAGAGCTCAGTTTATCTGTATATTATTGCAAATGTCTGAATTGCATGAAAGAAATGAAGTGCTGCCGGAATTCAGAAAACAACATTTTTGGGCTATCTTGGCCGAATAAACTGTACCAAATGGCTTAGCCTAAAATTATGAAATTGTATGTGGTTGTAGCGCTGTGTTTCTAGTTTCCATAACAGTTTACAAAACTTAATTTACACAACTGTGGAATTCTTTATAAATGTTTCACTGACAGGTCATCTAGCTGGGAACTGTGAAACTGTTCTGTACGAATGTTTACGAGCCAAGGACCGGGTTATGGAATCGACCCATTATACTGGGTACATGAAGAAAAGGAAAATATATCATCATCGCCACCCTTCCATCCCCGCATCCTCTTCCTCCGGGTCATGCATGGAGGGGGTGGTGACAATGTTAGTATGAAATCACATTATGGGATTTGTATCATTGATGGATACTTGCATGATTTTGAAACTAAGGGAATTGTATTTAAGTGACAAATATGGCATGGTCCATGTTTCCTTGATGTTATAGATGAGAATGTGCATGTTTTGAATGATGTAAAAGATAGACTATTACTGCCCTAATTAATTATGATTATACACCTAACTGGTATGCGCGTTATAATTAAGAATTTTGAGATTCGACATTTGATCAGTTGTTTGTAATATTTGATGTATGTTTTATTACTCGGGGAGCAGAGCGCCTTTCTGGTGTATCTGGTAAGAGGGAATTTACAAGGGACCTGGTTATGGATTACGCCTACCAATGTGACCCTCATTTCAATGATGAGCTCCGTCATCCCCCTCACTCTCCGCTCTGCTCCGACCGCTTCCGCATCATCACGTGAGGGGGGTGAAAAGTTTGTATCAGAGCACGGTTTTAGAAATGGATATTAGAACATGTGCTAGTTACTTCTTGGACTTTAGAGAAGTGTGTAGGGATTTCAAAAGGGTGTGTTTAGGTTGAAAAAAGCCCAATTTCACTGATCATTCCAAGATAGTTCTGTGAGGAGCGTGATTAACTCCTTACATGAACTAAATTGGAATGAGAAGTGGGATTCTGCCATGTTTCACTGATTATTCTAGGATCGTGGTGTGAGGAGCCTAATCAACTCCTTACGTGAGCTATCTTGGGACGAGAAGTGAAACTGAGGTGATTAATCTAAACATGCTCTATTTGATTAAGTTTTTGGATTTTCTTCTGTGATTTTGGATTACACAGGTTGGGATCATCAAGGACATGGACATTTGTATCTGACATCATGCAAGTAGGTATACCCTTAGGAAGGGGTTTCCTATAATGACTCTGATTTGATTGTGATTCATCTGTTTGTTTGAGCCTAATATGTGAGGTAATGTGATATCATTCAGCTCTCAATTATGTCTATTCTGGAATATGATGTAATTCTATTTTTCTATATGGGTTGTATGCATTCATGCATTGCATTACACTATAGAACCTTTAGGAATAATGCTTCTTTCTTTTGGTTAGGAAGTTAACCGTTTCTGAAATGCTATTTCTTCTAATGTAAAGTTTTAGGTTATGGGAAATACTTGCCAATGGAGAGATCTGATATCGGAAGGGCGGGGTAGATGCCTCACTCCGTATGGAAGTATGAGAAAGGATAAAATGGGACTCGAGGCAACAAGTGTGACAATCACAACAATAAGAGGAGCTGTGAAGAAATTGTTAGTTGTTGGAGAACTTTTGTCATTTTTTGTTAAGTTCTGACTTTTAAGTTAAAGTCAGTTATGCAACTATGGGTTCTGAAATGATAATGATAGTTATCATCTTCAGTATGTGTATTAGATTAAGGTCAGGAAAAGAATTAGTAAGTAAGGGAAGATGGCAGAGTTATGTTTGAAGAAAGTGACTATTAAGATGAGCAGCCACAATGATGGGTGGCTCTGAGTGAGATAAGATGCTCATAGAAGGTTTTGAGCACGGACTTGGTGTCAACGGTCCTTAGATGTTGCGTCGGGGATGCTGCCCAGCATTTCTGTTATGCAACATTCAATGCCAAACTACCGAGAAGGAGATGCCAATCAGAATCAGCACATTCTGAAATAATTCAACACGACATACCCGAGGTGGAGAAAATCATATGAAGAATAAGTACATAGCCACGGAGACGCAAGAGCCATACGCAAGGATGACACACATAAATTGACAAAGTGTTCCGGTGAAGAGCATTTGCATTCTACATCAACTTCAAGATATCAGAGTAACTACAAGACAATGATAAAGATCAGTGAAGCTTTCAAGATCTATTCGATTGACGTTAGTGAGTACCAGTGAGTCCTAGGACACTCGATACTATCTGTGATTTCCAGGTTGAAATATCAGCAGCTAACTCGGGATGCAATGAGATGTACCCTGAGGGTTGGGATGCCGCTGAGAATCTCAGGATGGTAGTCTAAACTACCACTCCCGCCGAACAGTAGCAGACAAGTGGTTCGAGTACATCCGTGTAGTGATAAAGTTAAATGGTGAAAGGAGTTCCATCAGGATAGTGTATTATTTTACCATTAAGAGGTTCTGCATTTGTCGGCACATTGGGTGTACCAAATTTCAAGTTTTGCTCGTTAATATTTGGAAGAACGATGTTGGAAAAAAGAGAAGTTAGAAGAGCAAAGGGTTAGTTAGGATCAAAGGTCACTGAGGCAACCTGTTATGATGGCCGATGTTAATTTGTTCATGTAAGACGTTTCAAGGTAAGTCTGATATGTACAGTTTTCTGATACTCTGAGACTCGAAGTCTTAAGATATGTATTGTGTTGGGAATTGGTCTGAGGTTTCTGTTAATGGTTAGTTTCCAGGAAAGTATTCAGGATTTTTCAAGTTTTGTTTAAGTTGCGGTATGAGCCTTGGTAAGGATGTTCAGATATACTTCTGACATTAAAGGGAGTCTTGGCGGACCAAAAGTCTTAAGGGGGGGAAGATGTTACAGTCCACCAAAGGACGTTGGTGATTTTTCAGAATAATGTATTCGGGAGCCGGATTCTATCATGCCGAGACTCTGTTTTAAGTGTGCGGGGCACATTTTATGTTAAGTATAATGTTCCGAGATTACATTTGAAGTTCATTTACACGGGATTTCACATTTTGAAATGGTACGTGAATTTCGGGTCATTTTGCCAAAATTCACCTCGGATGGCAAAATGGTCTTTTTGAAAAATTGGACAAAGTTGGAATTATGTTGGACACATAATTTAGTGTCATAATTTTGTTGAGATAAGGAGTATTTTTTATGGTTGGGATTTTAAGTTAGAAATTAAAATGAGTTAGCATGTAATTATTTGGAAAATAATTACTTTGGATAAATGTGTGAATAATTTGAAATGAGGAGAGAGAAAACATTTTCTCTCTTCCTCATCTCCATGGCTGGCGAACTCAAGAGCAAGGAGGGCAAGATAGTTTCTTCATTTCTTCATTAATTTTCAAGATGAGAAGCTTGAATCATGAGTGAATCACTAAGGTATGAAGATTCTCATCATCTCCTCTTCATTTCAAGCTTCATTTTGAAGATTTTGGGTGAGCCCTAGCATGAACTCAAATTTGATTCTTAAAGTTTATCTTGAATTGGTGATGCTAAAGTGTTCTTGGGTTGATTATGAGTATGTTTAATTCTTTGAGCTTCATCATTACATCACTCTTTGTCATGATTCAAAAATTCAAGAATGGTCCTTTTGGGTGAAAATGGGATTTCATGTTTAGTGAATTAATGAGATGAAATGGTGGTTCTAAAGTATTATTAGGATGATTATGAACACATTTCATGTTGGCAATTAACCTTGAATCATCAAGATAGGCCATGGTCAAGGATGGTCAATTTTGGTCAAAGTTGGAATTATTCATGAAAAGTATGTTGATGATTATTTGTTGGGTGTTGATTTATGATGGATTAAGAATGCTAATGAGCTTAAAAAATATTGGTTAAAGTTGGAAGAAAATTCTTTTGGTGAATTTTCTAAAGTTGGCCGAATTGGTTAAGTGAAAATGTATGTTTGTGTTCTTTGTTGGAAGTATAGATTTAAGTTGGTTTAGGGAGGCTTTGAGCTCCTAAATTAGTGTTGAAAGTGTTTGGAAAACATCTTATGGATGAGATACATGTTTGACCGAAAGTTGGGGGGGAAATGAAGTTGCTAGTTATTGCATGAAATGTATATGTTTCTTTGTTTTAGGGTGTTTGGAACCCTAATTAGATGGTAACTTGAGAAAGAAGTAAGTTTTGCCATATTTTCACATGTTTGGCCGAATTTTCATAAGGGTTTAAAGTTGAGGATTTGTTGATGAAAGTTGCATGTTTGTTGATGGATCATGTTTAAGTGAGCTACTTTGCGGATAAATGGATTGGTGTTAAAGTTTGACAAGTTTTGCTCAATTTTATAAGTTGAGGCTGAATTGTCAAAGGGTGGAAAGGTTGAGGTTAAATAATTAATTGTGACAAGTTATGATAGAAATGAATGTTGATGAAAAGGAAAGAATGTGAAAGATTTAGGAAGTTTGGTTACTTTTTGTAAAAGTGACCGGAAATGAGAAATTTGCTAAGTGTTGGAAAAGTGAAATTTTGGAATGGAGGAATTAAATTCTTTATTGGTTGTGTGATTGTCTAGTGTCATCGTTGGTTGATGGACATCGAAGGAAAGTCAACCATAAAGTTGTTCGGGGTTGCCTTAGGAAAGTGCGGTAATTTATGCGGTTTATTAGGTAAGGGTTCAACTTGCTTTATATGCATTCTGGGCTTCTGGTTTGTTTATCGGGTTAGTTGAGGCTAGTTCCCGGGTTGAGGGTGGGGCCCGGTGACTCCCGGGGCTAGTCACATGGTAAGTGTAATGGTTTATAGGTTTTATGTAACGGAGAACCGACCGGGCGATCGATGATATGATTTGTAAGGGAGAACTGATCGGGCGGTCGATGATATAATTTGTAAGGGAGAATCGTCCGGGTGGCCGATGATATGATTCATAAGGGAGAACCGATCGGGTGGTGGATGATATTACTCACTGGCACCATATGTTTTGGCCCCGTGTGCGATGCTTAGAGCCTCTGGGGATTGGTTTATCTGTTCTCGTCTGATGGGATGGGTGGACTACCATTATAGTCCAACGAGACTTATGTATTGTATATCATGACATGTGCATATCATTTGATATTTATGATTATTATATTATTAGTACATTGCATGCTAACCTTTTATGCAGGTGTTTTCAAAAGAAAACCCATTACCCTTACCTAAGCTCTTACTGAGTACCTCTTGAGGACTCACCCCCTTATGATTACTATTTTGCAGGAGCTTCTGAGAAGTAACCTACGATATGATTCCGTACGATTTTCTATGGTTTATGATTAAGGTATATGTACATCTCATTTATGTGATTTTGGTTCTGGTTGCGGGGTAGTCTCGATGGAGGGTATGATTATTTGGGTTTTTCGATGAGCACTTATGAACTACTAACGGTTAATTCTTTTATTGTGTTAGCAGCAGCAGCAGTGACCTGGAGGTGGTCAAAGTATGTCCGGCTTTATAGGTGTAGATGCATATGCACTTGTATCATGAATCATTGTTGATGTCTCGTATGTTTGTTAAATAGCTTGCATGATGTGAGTTATGGTTCTTGCTTCTAAATGTTGAATTTAGTATCGTCCATGCTTTCCTTGATGCCGGGTGTATGTTTCAGAAAAATATGGTTATATTTATGATGATGCTAGAAATGGACAAGTATTGCTTTATGTGTCCATGAATTTTCTACTTCTGTATTTATGATCAGTTTATCTATTTAATTTTGAAGCGTTATTATCAATTATGGATGTTCTCTATGAATATGAAATTAATAAGTACACCCCTCATTCCGCAAGTTAAAGTGGATCGGGTTATGGGATTCCATGACACCGAAGCGGCCCCGCATCCGTCCGAAGGAAGATCATCATGCCCCCTCCGTACATGTGCTTCTGCTCGGGGGGTGTGACAATACACATGCTCTAAATTCAATATTGGGCCCACATACTATGTGTAGTATGATTTAGATTGGATTATGAGTGATATGAATGAGATCTCACTACTTAATACAATCATGGATTTCAATAAGTTGAAATTCCAAGAAAGAGACTAATTCTGATTAAGAAAGTGTATCATTATGTCTGGGGTCTGAAAAGGCATCACTTGATAGAGTTCAAGTGAGCTTGAGGAAGTTCAAGAAAGTTTGAATAAGTTCAAACAACATACGGATAGTTAATGAGTTCAAGTTGTTTTGTTTGGAGAGGACAATCTTTCATTGTGAGTCTAACAACCACAATGGAAGAGATTTGTTGTGTATGCCTTGGGGTCGCACTCTTAACTCTTTTTATATGAATGTGCTTATTTTTTTCTTGGCCTTCTATTTGTATTTGAGAGGATTTTGTTTCGAGTGGGATTTTGCAACTTAAAAGTCTCTTAGTGCGAGTGAAAGTTTGTTGGAATTCTTGGCACACCAAGAGCTTTTGAGATAGTACTTGAGCTGATGGAGCTAAGTTTGAGCTCATAGAAAGCTATATATAGCTCACCTAATCTTAACCCATCTAGGAGTAGTTGGACTTAGCTCACTATAGCTTCAGGGCAGCTAGAAGTAGCTTCCCTTAGCTCATCTCAGCTTAGTTTAGCTAGAAGTACCTAAACTTAGCTCATGACAGCTCAAGGGTAGTTAGAAGTGGCTCTCCTTAGCTCAACTCTAGCTAGAAGTAGCTAGACTTACCTCAAGTCAGCTCATGGAAGCTCACACCAACTCACAGGAGCTGGGAGTAGCTTGGCATCAGCTCATATTAGCTAGAAGTAGCTAAATCAAACTCATTGTCAGCTCACTACAACTAAAAGTAGCTATCCTTAGCTCCACTCTAGCTCAAGTTAGCTAGAAGTAGCTAACTTTAGCTCAAGTTAGCTAGAAGTAACTAACCCCAGCTCATGCTTGCTAGAAGTATCTAACATTAGCTCATACTAGATAAAAGTAGCTAGTACCAGCTCAAGTTAGTTCACAAGTAACTAACTCTAGTTCAAGTTAGCTAGAAGTAGCAAATGAGCTAGTCTTGATGAAGAAGTGACTTTCAGCTCAAGGTGAGATGAAAGAAGGTCAAGGGAGCTCAATCATGTATGTAGTGACCATTTGGAATATATTTGTGATATTTCATCTTGTTTCTTGAATGATAACACCCATTGGCACCCCTTTGCACAAATTATGGGTATTTTGCTAAAATGGGGCATCATAGGTGCAAAGTGTATGTACCTTAGCACAAGGGGCAGCTCCCTTGGTACTTACCTACCTAACGTCCCAAGGGATTCCCCAAATGGCGAAGATGTGTCACTTTGAGAGGCACCATTTCACAAAGGAGGGTGGTTATCTTGATCATGTGGTGTTGATGTGATCTAATGAGAAGTGTACTCATGATAGGCCCTAATGTACTAGATAATTCTAGCCCTAAAAGGACTCTTCTACCCCTTAACCACCTCCCCTCATCTATAAATACATGAATAGAGGTTGGACTCAACACATCTCTTGGAACTTTGGAAGTTACACCAAAGACACTTCTTCATCTTCATCTTCTTCCTCTCTTCTTCATGGGCGAAAACTTGTAGACTTTCTTGGAGCATTTTGAGTGGAACTTTAGTGCGTCTCTTCCACACACTCAACCCCATTACATATCTTAAAATCATCCCCATTCCATTGAATAAAGGTGCCAACATCCTTGAAGAAACAAGGAGGAGATTTCGGCCAACATAAAAGAAGAGCACTTGGAGCATACGTTTGGAAATGAGCAAGGATTCATATCCTTTTGTGGTTTTTCCAAGAAGTAAGGTACATAATCTTCATCCTTAAATGTATGTATGAGTATGTTTTTCTTCTCTTCTTCTTGAACATAAGAAACATGCATGATATAATCAAAGAAACATCATGCTATGAATCCGCCACTAAAAGTGAGAATTTGTGAACTTTTGTGCATGAAATGCGATTCTTAGAAAATCTAAAATCAACAAAAAGTGGTGGTACAAGACTTTCGATCCTGAGAAGATGTCTTCTTGGGTGAATCTACATCATTCCTTTATTAAGAAGTACTTCCCTCCGCAAAAGGTGTTTGAGCTTAAGAATCAGATCTTACATTTTAAGGAATATCTAGATGAGACTCTAGTGCAGTCATGGGTGAGATTAAAGGAATTGATTAAGAGATGCCCTCAAAAAGGAGTCAATCACGACTACCAAGTTTGCTTATTTTATGAAGGATTATCTGAGAGGACCACGAGGCATCTGGACGCTTCAACTAGAGGATGGTTCATGCAAAAGGAACCATAAGAAGCTTGGAATTTACTAGAATTATTGGAAGTCTCGAAAGAACATCGCACAACCAATGACCAAATAGGAGGAGGCCGTATTGGGCGTGGCCCATATGAGATGGATGCTGATACATCGCTATAGGAACAAATGGAAGCCCTCACTTCCATGGTTTAAAAAATCATGAAGAACCAAGCAAACCAAGAAAACCAAAAGCAAGTTTTAGCAGCTGATTGTTTCGAGGAGAACAACGAGGAATGCAACTTCGTGCAATATCCAGCAAACAGAGGCCAGTGCCAGCAGGATGGAAGATTTTACAACAAACCCCGACCCTATCCCAACCCAATCTATGGAAATTCAGCCTCACAAAACATGAGACAATAACAAGGTCAACCATCAGGAAGTGACCCAATGGCCAAGGTAAATGCCATGTTTCAACAACTTATGCAGAATCTCAACAAGGCCAATGCTGCAAATGAGAATAAATTGATGGATGTTTACAAGAGAATGGATGGGAAGATGGCCAACACGCGAGCCTCCAATCACAATTTTGAAACTCAAATTGCTCAACTTCCAAGCTATCTCAAAACCCTCAACAAAAGAGAGTTCTCATCGGACACCGAGCCGAGCACTCAGGAGCACTGCAGATTTTTTCACACAGTAACCCTTCGAAGTGGAAAACCTTTAGTTGAGAAGGAAAAAACAAAGAAGAAAAAAGAATAAGAAGAAGAGGAGACGTATGTGGTAGACAACAAAGGACCTACCGTAAAAATTGGCTCCCACGCAATTTTCGGACCCCGAAGCAGCGGAGACCAAGTCCCGATTCCACCTAACATCATCACTGAATTACCTTATCCCTGGAGACTTTAGTGGAGACACGATGAATAATGCTCCCTTCATACTTTAAAAGTTGTCTCATTTGTTTTATCTCTTTTACAGTATTTAATCTATGATTTGTTTTCATCCATGTTTAGACATCTAAAGTTAAATACTTTTTATGTATATCATAATTTGCACTATAAAGTTTCTAAATATATTTTTCTAGATTTTTTTTCCACTATTTATCTTTGTCAATATTTGAGTCAAACATTGAACTTTGAAACATCAAAGTCAAATGAGACAACTTTTAAAGTACGGAGGGAGTACTTTAGTAAATTTCTAGAGGTATTCAAGAAATTTGAAATCAACCTACCTTTTATGGAGGCTATTAGGGAAATGGCTAAGTACACCAAATTATTAAAGGATCTCCTAACCAAGAAGAGGCGATTCATGGACAATGAATTGATTGTCATGAAGGAAGAGGCAAGCACAGTTATACAAAAGAAACTCCTGACCAAGCTCAAGGATCCAGGTAGCTTTACCATACCTTGTGACATTGCACCCTTCCACTATGACAAGGCATTATGCAATTTAGGAGCAAGTATCAATCTCATGCCTTCCTCCGTATGTCAGAAGTTAGGTTTAGGAGAGGTTAAGCCCCCGCATCAATATGCCTAAAGTTAGCCGACATATTATTTTCCTATCCAAAAGGCATAATAGAGAATGTTATAGTAAACATCAATAAGTTTTACTTCCCAGTAGATTTTATCGTACTTGACATGGATGAAGATATTAGAATGCCAATCATATTTGGGACACCTTTTCTTACCACTGGGAAGGCAATGATTGATGTCGATAAGGGATGCTTGAAACTCAAGGTAGCCGATAAAGAAATTAAATTCAAACTCAAGGACACTATTAAAATCTCCAATGGAGAACTAGTAGAGTGTTTCGATATTAATCAATATGAGATGCGGCTAAGGAAAGAGAAATAATGGAATGAGAAGGTGGATCGAGAGATAAATGAACGAGAGCATCTGAAGGAGATGAATCTACATGATAAGGATAACTTTGAATGGAAGAATGCAAATGACATGAGAGAAGGTGAGAAGGAAGAACTCCAGGGGCCTCTGGACACATCAATTGGTGAGAAAGCGCAAACACATCAGCTCCTAACTGATATAATGAAGGACGAACCCCCCGTTAATGAGACCCCCGGAGAGCACTTGAACAAGAAGAAGGATCCTACACAACCTCTTCAGGTTCACACAACTTTTAAGAGCCCTATTCAAGAACTGAGTACCACCTCTCCTAAAAAGATGAAGGGAAAAGTTAGAAGAACAATGGATATGAGACAACTGAGAGAGAATCTCGAAGGTATCCTGTTTGTCTTCGTCTAGAAGGTGAATGACAAGAAGTGGCAACTAAAGTGACCACCTGCACCATCCCTTACTACTCAGGGCTCTGAGCCCCCTTTTGATGATCCTACTTGATCTCACCACAAAGGCCTAGCCAAAGGCAAAAAATGTGGCGCTTATGAGGCACCCCAATGTTTTAAATGTTTAGGTAATTATTTAGATTATTTTTAACTTTGGTCTAATAAAGCCTAATTAGTTCAAATGAGCCAATTTCAGGATTGTGGATAACCATTTGGAAGAACAAAAATGAAAGGATATGCTAAATCATGAAAAGTTGAAAAACAAAAGGGCACCAGTGTCCTTGAGGCGAAAGAAATGTCAATTCTCCAACATTGGTTCTCCAATGGTAATGCACAAACAGCATCACACATGAAGGACAAGGTACAAACTCACTTCTAGTTTAGTTCATGAATATTAAAAGGTATGAACAATTCTTTAAGCTTTAATCTATCATTAGAAGTTGAAAAATTACCTTGATTACTTTGTCTCTTCTCTTAAGCACGTATGCTGAATGTGTGATAATGTTTGTCTCTAAGCATGATATGATTATTTTTATGAGAGAGTATGCACTTTGAATGATTTGAGAAAATGTAAAAATTGAGTTTCATGCCTTGTATACCATATCATCAGCATATTATACATCACACTTTTATATGAATTGTTAATATGATCAGTGTGATGCCATTATAACATTTTTATGTATGCCTCATGACATGCCCAATTGTGAACATGACATCTTAATTGAATTCTCCATCTGCATATTTCTCAATTCCATGACTCTCTTACATTCACGACACATGCTTAGTGTGCATCACATCCATGGTGATTTTCATGTTCTATAGTTCTACACCTACATGCCAACATGCAAGTTGCAAAGAATGTCTTGAGTGTGACATTTGTAAATATCATTTTTGTCAGTCACACTCCATATCTTATATTAATTGAAGATTTTTCAGGTACTTTGAAATGCAAGGAGATGGACCAATTCTTCAAGCCGTATGGAACTCCGGGAGCAATCAACTGCTACCCGCACCTTAAATGCATGAAGGGGGCCTCTTTTGCTCCCAAGGTATGATTTTCAATTCTCCTAACTTTTTATATCCCCTTCCATCGCATGAGGACATGCTTCAATTTGAGTTTGGGGGGAATTTGGTTGTATTGGTTGGAGTATTGAATGAGCATGCCTTTGATGAATCATTGATTCTTAATCACCACCCAAGTATCTAGTTTTATCTTTTCTAGGATGTACATAATTTCTTTTAAAAAACCCCTAAAAATTGAAAATTTTGCTTAAAATTCAAAAATTCAAAAATAAAAAATTTTGTAGCCAAATTGTATGCAGAATGTGATGAGTGTGTATGCTTTTGATGATAGGATTGCATGTTCTATATCATAGTTTAACTTTTTTTAGGGACATATCCTGTTTATCGTATGTTGTGGACTTTATGTGAAGTTTTTTTTTAATTGTTGTATGGTGTGGATTTAGGATTAAAGTTGGAATCTGAACATGAAAAACTTCATATAGGAGGGCCAGAAAACTAAGTTAATGAAAGTTATAGGAACTGAGATTTAGCTAGCTTGTGAATGAGAATTTTCTAAGTGGGTACCTAATACTTGTACTCTAACTTTGGTCAATTCAGAATGATAGTTATGGTCATGGGCGTTAAAACCGTGTCTTAACCTAACTCCCTCTTCCAAGTGCAAGCTTAAAGTACAAGTATGTGTTTAATCGCACCATAAGGTGGCTGAGCCCGAGATAATACTTAGACATGTTTTTATCTACACCGTATTCATGGCCTATAGTCCCTCTCCTAGGATCCTACCTTAAGAACCTAGGCACGTACTCTCACACAACTTAAATATAGGTGCAAGAACAGAAAAGCACATAAGACAATAAAAATAAAAAAAGGTGTAAAAACAGAAAAACACCACAAAAAGAGAGAGAAAGTGAAATAAAAGGAATAAAAAGTGTTGAGCAATGAGCAATCTGGATTCACTGGCTAAATCTTAGGGCCGAATGGAGTTCATTAACGTAAGAGTCAATCCTCTCCTTAGAAGTAATAAGTGTTTGGAGACCAATGTGCCTCTTTGATTTTCACTATGCGTGCATGTTAAACAACTCTTCACATATCATTTACTTATGAATTTTATGAGTTGTGGATCTTTCATTAGAATTATTTAATCTATGTTGAACATGTTAACTCTTAGTTTGTACACTCACTCTGATTCTCTTGATTTGCCTACATAAAAAAGATTGTTTTCTGTAAGTACTATAGGTGGTTAAACTTAGAAATCTTTATTTTCCTTTTCCCTCGATGCCATCATTGCTCGAGACTAGCAACGATCTAGGTTTGAGGGTGTGATGAGTGAACAAACATGCACACATTTCCAGGGTGTTTAAGATACAATTCTCATCACTTATGCCTATTTTGTCATGTCTTAGATGCATTTTATGTATTTTGCTTATCTCTTACAGAATACACATATTTCAGGTGAAAATGGAGTAGACGAGCATAAATTGGAAGT
>JBBYHH010190245.1:0-22493 GCA_038382905.1 Daphne laureola | reverse complement strand
ATTCAAACATCCAGATTTAACAATAATCTCAGGAAAAAGAAGAAGCAAATATTAGGGTGAAAATGCCTTTTCAAAAATGGTATCAGGATGATTGGGTGTATTTATTTATCAAAGTCTTGGTAGAAAAGAGAAATCAAATAAAAGATGGCAAAACACTACTAATTGAACCATGAGAAACAAACCTGTTCCCAGAATAGGATCCAATAGCAGCACATGCCTTTCTGCAATGTCTAGTGGCAGTTTTTCATAAATGAGCTGCCATGTTGTTGAAGCAAGAGAGTGACAATCAGCCATCAGAGAAAAACAGAAATTAAAAAGAGGAAAGCTGTGCTGTTTTATAAAGGACAAATACTGTATATATTCTTAGATATGAGTCATTGTTGCAAACCTGCTGGCCATTGTCTCCTTCTCTGTGTATAAGAATCTTCCCGATTTTGATGCCTTTGCAACAAGCCCGTAAAGCATTCTCCATACTTTCACCACTGGCATCAGTTTAAAGGGTGAATTTAGTAGAATACATGCTACAGAACAAAGTTAGCTGGCTGACTGTCTTTCAAACTTGAACAATGTCCTACTACTCTAACCAACACATAGACAAGTGAGGTAACTTGATTAACAGTGTTGCGACAACTTATCCACACTGGCATTGCTCATCATTATCTTAGGTCCAGTTGCAATAACATGCAAATTCGATAATTTACAAGCATGAGGCTTCTTTTACATTAGATGGAAGGTTACAGTGATTTCTTGCATCTTCTGGACACTAGAATCAAACACAGCAGTATAAGTAGACAGAAGGAACTCCAAAACAGTACTGGTACCGGTAGAACTTCTCTCAGCTTCATCTGAGTCTCTACTTTACCAACTCCTTACTATTGTCCCCACTAATTCCACTGAAGAGTAGCAATTCCAAGACAGAGAGTACTTATGAATAAAATACACAAGATTCCACACAATCTGTTGCTAAACAATTAGGTATGTTCCTAGGCCATAATATAGTTAGATTCAACTGAACACTATGGCAGACGTACTAATATACTATAGCTCCCACCCTATCATACTGAAAGCGAGAAGAGTATCAGGAAAAGAAGTCCAGACTACTATGAATCTAGATAGGGATCCAATAACAGTAACTACAGAGTAAGCTAATTAATTTTTTTAATGCATTTACGCATAACATAAACCAAGAGCAACTAAAGAAAATCTTAGAGATGTGGAACTAAATCATACCTCCTAATTATTGACACACCACATAGCCGCTTACAGAAATCGACACCAGTATAAACGGAACCTGAAAATAAAAAAACCAAGATGTTACAAATATTAAGTCTGCAGCAAAACAAATGAATCCCATCAAACCTATTTAAGGTTATGTTTAAAAAAAAAAAAAACATATTTAAGGTTGTATCCTTAAGGGGAAAGTTTGAAGAAAAAAGTTGGGGTTTTTAAAAAACAGAGGGAAAATTTGAGAAAAGGAAAAAAAGGGAGGGAATGTTTGATTTATAATTTTTTAGAAATTCTGTTACCACGAGAACACAACTAAGTGTGAGACTATCGAAGAAAAACAATATAATTGTAAGAAGGTTTTGATAATTAATCAATATAAAAAGGAAGAAAAAGGTTAAGATACAACAGGAAAGTTGATGCGACATATGCTTACCTGTGGGAGTGATCACCTGCTTTTCTGTAAAAGGTAGATGTCCAAGACCATGCTCAACAACCTTGAAAATAATTTTAAAAAAGGAGGCAATTTATACTACCTAGTAATCCTATGATCCCAAACAAGCAATACTTGAGAATGTAAATACCAACCAGACGAATCAACCTGTCAGAATAAAAAACAAAGTCATGCTTTGTTGTTTGAGAGTCACGGATGAGAGTATGCATACCCCGTATCTGCAGGAAAAATGTCACTCATCAAAATCTTCACAAGGAATCAACAAAACAAATAATACCCTCAATTCCAGCACAATCAGTTGAAAAAACCAAGGAAAGGAAAAAAATGGAAGATGCAGAATATTTGTGGAAGCTTTCTTCCAAGAAGAATACCACTTATAAACAAACACAATTGTGTGGACGCAATGCACACTCACGCACAGACACACAAACAAGGGAAATAATCATGTTATGTCGAATAATGTTCATAGTTAGCAAACTTAGCATTTTAAGTAAAAGTAAGGTACCTGAAAAGTTGATTGAATAACATAGAGATTTGGGTAGATTTTGCAAAGATCATGCTGACCAAGTTTTGTACGAATATGTTGGACAATCAGATCAATGGCCACATGGTTATCTCCCCCGCGAGGAATTATGATATCAGCATACTTCTTTGTTGGAAGTATAAAATCATCAAATGCAGGCTTCACAAATTTTGAGTACTGCAAGCAAAACAAAAAAACAAATGTTGAAAGCATATCAGCAGCTAGGGAAGACAGTAAAAATGCATGCAAGATATGAGAGCGAGCTGACATATTATAGTGCAGTAGATTAGTTTCTAGCCAATAGATCAACAAAATCCATCACTTCCAGACACCGGTTGCAAATTGTAACTACAAAGACATATGAAGCTTAAAATATAAAATGAATATAAGACAGTTTCCCAATCATTGAAAAAGCTGTTGCCTGACATAAAGTAGTTCTACGAGCAGTCACCTGATCAAGGACAGTACCAATATCTCTACTCTTTTCACCGGTATCACGCCTTATCCTCCTTGCCAGTCGTACATCAGCATCTGCACTGAAGATTTACTATGTAAAGCCGCTACTGCACTTAGGAGCTGAGTGAAGTAGTACTAAAATCTAGGTTTCATTACATATCATTATTCCAATGCTTTTACATAAAACAATAGGGGAAACAAGCATCCAATATGTTTAGAAAGATTTTCCGATGGAAGTGCTTTCGAAGAAAGAAAAGGTTGAAAGAGCAGAGCAGACTCTTCAGCGAAGCAAATCAAACCAATAATGGTTTGCTTGATTCACAATCTGATCTTGGTAACTTAAAGAACATGGCACCAGCATCCTTAAAACCATAATCATAGGCTACAATATTATGGAAGTCACAGGATAAGCTTCACCAAGCTTTTTATCGGGCTACTATTTTGTGTGCATACATCTGTAGACTAAAAGATAAATGCATTCACAACATGATGCACAAGCAATTTGGTACGTTAACTATATGAAAGTAACAAATGAATGAAAAACATGGCCAATATCGAAGACCTGTATCAACAAATATCTTCATGTTCATCAACTCCCTCACACGATGGTCATGGAAAACAAGTATGCCTTCCAGAATTATAACGTCTGAGGGATTAACCTGTGAAGTATGTTATAAACCAATGAGAGGCAACATATGTGAACAAGAAAGATGTCATTGAAATTTTACAAACTAAAATTTATCAAATAAAGATGCCATTTACTTTAGTTGTAAATCATGCATGTGATTATGTGTGCACCTCTTATACATAGAAAGCTAGAGATATAGGATGTGGAATAAATTAATAAAATCCATTGTTTAATGACGGGAAGAATTATGTAACTGATACTCATCAATCGAGAAAAAAATGGAGAGCATATTAAATAGAATGTTCAGTGAGCTATCAAATGGAAACCAAAACTTACCCTCCTTGCAGGGAAAACATCACTTTTATAACTCTTGAAGTCATATTTAGGGATATCTACAGCTTGCCCATGTCTCAATTTTTCCATAGAATCCAACAGTTTGTCAGTATCAAATGCATCTGATAAGAGGAGCAATACCCCGTTATCAGGAATATCCAATAAATAGTAGTAAGAATCATGGTTCACAAAAGCTCAAACTCCATCACGCACGAACCAAGAAAAATAATCTTGTATTCCTGAAGCAACAAGTTCAATTTCAAAACACAGTACAAGCAAAAAAAAAAAAACAGTTATACTGGACACAAACAGAGCAAGGGATAATGGTCACGACCATGAGAAATGAAAATAAGTGTTGAAAATGAAACCCAAAGTGCAAAGTGAATAGATGATATTTTCTCAATCACTATCCTTGATAATGCTGAACATATGGAAATATTACCAAATTAACTTTCATACTGCACCTTGAAGCTGATTTGGCAGTTTGCAAGCACAAGCAGAAGCCAAAGGCTTAAGCATGCAGTGAGGAAGTTACAGAACTTTCATCCTAAAGTTCCAAAAAATTACAGTAATAGCCATTGGGTAAAATAGAAGTACAATGGAAGCTACAGTAATTGTTTGGAGCTTTAAGATTAAAGTTTCTTGAAACCCATGTGCAGGCTTCAGCCACAAGCTTACCATGCTGGCTTCCCACCTGCCAAATCTGCCTTTAATCCCATTTGTCAGGGTTAGTGGCATTAAAAGTTTATACTGTCAGTTAATTATCTAAAATTGGTTAAATGATAAATTCATGCAAGTGGCAAAGTTTTAAGCTGGATGTCATTCTTGTCGAAACTTCTATGAAGGAATAATGAGATGGAATTCTAAAACCATCATTGTCATAGATTTTTTCCACTTCGTGGAAAATATCATGAGTGATGAGTTGAGATTGTTTGCTTTAGTCATGTTCCTTACAAGATTGATTATAAAATCAACATGGACATTATGGAACGTGACTACACTGATTACTAAATTACCTTTGAAGATACTCCCTCCGTCCCTTTTTAGATGCTACACTTTTTTTAGCATTTAATCTATGATTTTTTTATTCAACATTTTACTATATAAAGTTCACTAATTTATATGCAAATGATAAATGAACCTCTCTAGTATATTTTTTAAAAAAAATTTAACGAAATTTTCCTAATGAAAATTTGAGTCAAACACAAATGCAAAAGTCAACATGCATCTAAAAAGGAACGGAGGGAGTATATAAGAACTCGAAGGCAACAATTGAGTAATGTAATAGTACCACATCCAATATAAGAAGACAAAAACCAAACCTCTTCCACTACCATATTTTTAACTGTGCACCAAACAGCATGTAAAAATAAATAAAAAAAGAAAAGAAAAAAAGAAACACAGCTATGCACCAACAGTATTTTAATAATTAAGATGTCCATGAAAATGTCCTCACCAGGATGGTCAAAGTTGTAATCATGAACTCGTGAAAGTTCCTCTTCCGTAAGATTGTGATAAAAGGAATCCTGGTACATTGTTCATGTCAAAAACATATTGCCAATTGGAAGAGCATAAACCAGACAGGAAGCGTTACAAACGTAGCAATCACTAAAACATAGAAAAGTGATCAATTGCAAAACATTACTGTATTACTCCCTCCGTGTCCCAAAATGAATGCTCCATTTCGTTTTGAGCATTTAATCTATGATTTGTTTTTTCAATCTTTTGACAATGAAAATAGAAAAATGTATACGCAAATGATAAATCAATGTTTGAAGTTTCTAAATATATTTATTTTAATTTTTTTATAACAATTCTTCATAAGAATAATTTAGGTCAAACGCGACATTAAAAGTCAAACGGAGCATTCTTTTTAGGACGGAGGGAGTATTTACTTTAAATCCTAGTCATTAGCTAGAAGGTTAGGTCAGACAACACAGAGCATACAGGTTGCACAAGTACTTTATTAAATTTGGGCTTAGAAGGAAATCACCCCAAACAAGAAGCACATGATTTAGATTAGATACATACTGATCAGACAGCTTCAGTCTTTCAAATTTTGACGCTTTTAGAACATAAATGTAAGGCAATTCGATGAAATCCATAGAGACACAAAAGAAAAGGATTACCTGATTAACAAGTACAACACGCTGATCATGCAGTTGCTGAATGATCATATCACATACTGTAGTCTTCCCAGATGCAGCACCGCCTGCAACACCTGTAAGAATACAGCAATCTATCTAGTTAGACAAGAAGATAACTATATAGAGTCAAATGATGTGCAGAAAAACATGTAAGTTGTTGAAGAACGACACATTGCTTATTTTTATATGTACACAGTGAGGATACAGTTGATTGAGAATGCCAAAGTTGTCTACCTTGATAGGAAGACATAAAATAACCAAGTGCCATAAATTTGTAATTTTGAAGCTTCTTGTCCCTTTCTTTCACAGATGTAAGCATTCAGCATAATGACATGAAAGCAAATTTATCATCAAGAAGCCTTTAACAAGAATGCATACCTATCACAAAAGGCTGGTTGTGAATGTTATCTGTTGCTGGTGAGGTGGAAGGTTTCTCGGCATTTCTAGACTCCAAACCGTCCATATGGAAACCCGAAAAATGGACACCCGAAGAGGCCTCTATCATATCCACAACTGATTTAGAGCCCATGCCCACAGACCTGAACAAGAGGAACACAAACAAATACAGTCAACTACAATATGCAAGATAAGCTAAACATGCGTGATGACTAGGCCTATTCCATCCCTATTTCCCTTTGTTTTCCACTGTACATGCAAGATTAAACAAGATGCTGAAAAAATTGATAGCCCGTGACAGAACGACAGCCCTGTTTATAATCGGAAATCGAAAGACACGAGAAGGTTGTTTCATTGTGAGACAGATGAGGAAGGACCTGTTAATCGATTTGTTATCTTCTCTCATGGGAAAAACAGTGAGAGGGGGCTACCCATTAACGTTTTCAGACAATCGCGCGACTTCCACTAGACCATAAGTCCGTAAGATGAATTTAATTTTCCCAAAAGCACATCTCATACTAAAATGCACTTGATTTCCAATTTCCCAAATCAACTGATGAGTGAGTGATAACTAAAGCTAACAAGAGAAGAGAGGCGTTAGCAGCAATGAAGCAGAAGGCGACATTCGAAAGACGACAACCGAGCAGTACAGGACAAGCAACAACTATCGATCTCACAAACAACAATGAAACGTTCCTGACTTCCATGGAGACGCTCATTTTTTTCTGGAAACAAGTTAGACATTGATGAAACGGAAGTACCCAAACTGGAGCAGAAAGTTCCGAAAACAAAGAAGACCAGATCCAGCTTCCTCAATCAAAAGGGTAGATAGATCAACAGAAGGCAGAGGAAAGAAAGACAAAAAAAATACCCAGATCGATTCTGATACAGATAAGTAAATCTAGAGATCAGTGGGTGGGATCGTCGTTAATGCAGCAAAGCAACGATTTAGCGGCAGAGAAAGAATTAACCAAAAAAAAGATGGAATAAGGAGTGGAGAAATACCTGGTGGTATATGTTGGAGAGAAAAAGGAGGGAAGCAAGCTTTTTTGTAAGAGATTGAGTTGAGGGAAGAAGTTTCAGAGAACACAGCACAGCTCTGTTTGTTTCTCAAGGTGTTTGTTTGTTTGTGTTTATCTATAACGAATGTCCGGCGGCTGCCTGGACTGGGAGAGGAGAAGGAGAGGAGCCAAGTTCATGATACTACTACTTATGGAAAATGTATCTTTTTGTCAATCAACATTTAGCAAAAAATCTACTTTTACAATTATTTTAAAAATCGATTCTATTTTACCATTAACATTATAATTTGTTATTTTCTGTTAAATTAATTTTATATTTAATCATAAAATTTCTAAAAATTGACAAATTCATCAATACTTCCTATTTTCCCACTCTGTTCGTCCCTTCCGACGACCTCGAAAGCATTTTTGCCTCTATTGTCAACTCTTCGATTATCCAAACAATAAACTGAAATTTCTAAAAATTGATAAATTCACTCAATACTTCCTATTTTTCCACTTTGTTCGTCTCTTCCGGTGACCTCGAAGGCACTTTTGCAACATATACCATGGGTTATCCAAACAAAAATCGAAAAAAGTATATCATATTAGTTTCTAGTTTAATTTGAGTATGAATTTAGAAAGTTACAGGCCAAACTCTCCAATCATTTAGGAATTAGGATAAAAAAGCTCAAAATAAACTAAATGTGTTAATTATTCATAGAATTTACAAAACTTAAGAGAAATATTCTTGATCACAAGAAGTAAGGTTCTGCCGCCCGCCCCCTCTCACCATTGCCGCCTTTGCCGGCTCCTCCTCTTCCTCCTTCCTCGGCTACACTTCTTCCTCCTCCTCGGTCACCTACTAATCCTGAACTTGAGCCATCATCTGGATTCTTTATATCTGAGGGCAAAGAGATGAACTGGTATCTGAGTCTAGTGTTGCTAATTGGGAATGGAAGTGGAGCCCCCATCTGAATTATCTGTTGTTGTCTTTGTTAATAAGGTAAGGAGGGGTAGGATCGTAACTTTTATAAATTTGCCATTATTGTTTTCAATTTTAAAAATTTAGGGTCAAATTGATCATAAAAAAATAATTTGTTTCATAATATTCTGAGAATATTCCATCCGTTAACGACGTAATGGTAAATATGGTCTAAAAAGTAAATATTAGTGATAAAAAAGGTCTAAAGATAAAATGTTAATAGTAAAATATGACCATTTTTAAAAATAATTGTAAAAATGAACTTTTTACCAAATATTGATGATAAAAAAAAAAGACCTTTTTCCTACTACTTAATACTGTAGTATTATTGACACCAAAAGGACACTACTTTCCTCACATTCCCAACATTGCCCTTTCCAATTCCAAATCTTCCATTTCTTGCATAGTAGTACCACAGGGCCCAAACATCAGTCCACAACCGGCCCAACACACCCTTCCAAATGTGGGCCAATATCATCATTTCTAAAAATTACTACTCCTATTCATGAACATAAGATAGTCCCCATATTTAGAGTTTTGCTATGAATGTGAGTTGTGTTCAATACCATATTTAGAGGAGCCAAGTTTTAGGGTTATTTCTAACCAACTTCTCTTTATTATTTTTTTTATTTTTTGTTTCCACAAATAGCCTGTTTTTCTATTAATAATGGAGTAGTAAATGAAAGGTTTTGAGATTGAGGGGCTCAAGTTAGATATCACAGTTGCTTCAAAAAAAAAAGAAAAAGAAAAAAGAACCTCGTTATCATTTTGATTAATATATCTGCAAAATTCTGGGATCAACGCAAGCACTATCCAAGCCAATAATCTTGTTGCTTGAAAGCTTGGCGCGCAAGGCAAATCATTCTTTCAACTCCCAAACATTTATATTCCGGACCACCAGAGCGTTTACAAATTTCCAGGTTGTGCCTGCGTTTCGGCTTGCTGCCATGAGTTCTGATCTGCAAAGAACTGGATCATTTTTCATTCCGAAGCCAATACGCTGTGCAGAGACGAAAAGAGAGGACCTTCCTGACATTGACGCAGTCCCGCAATGCTCAATCTCTTCAATCTACCAAGCCAATATAGCAGACTGTTGCCGCAAAGTTACCGCTACATGGGCCAAGAACGACAACATCTACTCCTTGATCGTTGACATCGAGAACCCTTTCGACGATCTCAGCCATTACACCTGTAAGATTGATCTGAAACCATGGCAGCTCTGGGGCAGGAAGGGCCTCAAGAGCTTCGAAATCGATGAACAACGCATAGACATGTACTGGGATTTCCGACAGGTGACATTCACTACCACCTCTGAGCCCTCACCAAATTACTACGTCGCCATTTCATCCCAAGATGAGATGCTTTTGTTGCTAGGGGATCTGCAGAAAGAGGCTTATGACAGAACCAAGAAGAGGCCCCCCACGGAAGAGCCTGTCTTGCTTTGCAAGAAAGAGCATGTTTGCGGGAAGAGCATGTTCTGCACCAGGGCACTGCTGAGTGATGAAGGACAGGAGCATGATATCGCCATTGAGGATTCCCTGCTATGCTCAGATGATCCAGAAATGTGGGTTTACATAGACGGGATGCTTGCGATACGGGTCATGAACCTGCATTGGAGGTTCAGAGGGAACGAGGTGGTCTCGGTGAAGAACACGCAAGTGCAGTTGTTCTGGGATGTGCATGGCTGGCTGTATGGCTCTCCTGGTTCCAGCCATGGATTGTTCATCTTCACTCCAGGTTTTGAGGAACCAGTTAGTAATTACGAGACCGGAAATTCCATCGGCAGCTTGGAAGAGTGCCAAACAACCCCTCAGTTCTGCCATGTTTTGTATGCCTGGAAAACTCAAGTATAACACTACACTACTCATGACATTTTAACCATACCTAAACAACTTCTAGCAGACAGCTAATTACTTGTGACAGTCGCATTGTATGTAGATTTTCATTTCTTAATCATGTCTCAAGGTTACTCATTTCAATTTCCTTAAGGAACCGTCCTTCCTTTTCTTTTCTTCAACATGCGCAACTGCACCTAATAAAAAAATACTGCATTTAAAGCAAATTAATAATTTAAGAAAGTCAAATCAATCAGAGATTCAGAGTAGATTAGCTTTTACTAATGCACTACATTAATATAATCCAGATGTTATAGAGGGTTCATTCCCGCACGTCTTCTATGGTCAAAGGTTTTTGTGATTAATTTAACAGCACAAATTTCCAGGAAGAAATGAAGAAAAGAGGAGGTTAATAACTCATCCTGACGAATTAACCATAAGTGAATTGTAATGCTGTACAAATGCAGCTAAGAAAACATAAACTTTGCACGAAAATTTTCAGGAAAAAGGTACACATGAGAAGCAAAGAATACTTGCTCCAAAAAGATGACAATTTGAGCTCATAGAATTTTCAGCAACTGCACTTCAAAGATCAAGGGCTCATTTACATGAGATAACAAGCTTCGTCGAGGGCCAAACTGTCATGAAAAGAATCATCACAGACTAGCTAGCTAATTGGAAACATTGAAACAAGAAGAATAAGGAAGAAGGGTGAGTGTAAAACCTCATCTGGAACAGGTTCCAATTTCTCATTCACATAACCTACTGAAGGTGGAATCAACGCTCTTCGCTTTCCTTATATGTGAATGCAACGTACTCGTAAGAACATTTCAAATGAAGTAACCACATCTTATAAAATGCGATAGTAACAACATAGCTTTCATTCTCAGGTGTGCACCTCGAACTCTCATGCCTACTAGTACCTCCTTCAGCCCCTTTATTATCTGTCAAGTTGGAAAAAAAAAAAAAGGTCTAATAATAAAATTGTGTAGTTACAAAAATTCAACTGTGCTGAAGGCGTTCTAACAGATGATGACGCTCCAGTGAAACATTCACAAAACAACATTTTCACCTGATCATCCACCAATGGGAGAATGACCGGCATGCTTTCACCACTGAACTGGTCCACAGTGCTGCATTTCAAAAACCAAGATCTAGAATCTTTCGACCAGACTACTGTAAAGCTGGAGAGCCGATAGGCAACACTTACCTATGGACAAAATATCCATTTCTCCGTCTACATACATAGTTTATCTCCACAGAGTCTCCTTCACAAGCTTGTTGCCCATCCCCCTCAACAATTTCTAGCATAATCAAAGAGACTTATCAAGTTAAGCATGGTATCTTAGGAGATGGCAGAGACTAAGATATTTTTCATCTACTATCAAGGAGAGCGCATGACCATCATAGATTGACTGACATACAAGTACCTTCTTTCGGAAGTTACTTAATGAGGCAAACTAGTGTTTGTAAATTAATGAATAACGATATAAGATTACTATGATATATAGTTTCTTTCAATTGCTTTGTTTCTCATGACTCCTGATAACCCAATTACATGAAGCTGCAAGTTCCACATAAAAGAAAAAGCAAGAAATCGGGCCAAGAGGGTTTCAGTCTAGTTTCCATTCGGTTCATCTTAATGATAAATCTGCTGCTTGTGGATTATTAATGAATAGAGTACTTAATTACGAAGTGGAGCTCGAAAAGTACTAGTAATTATGAGCACCAGCCTCCTTGTATGCATGAATATATCTGAGCCCAAAGGATACCGATTTAATTTGCTTCGTACTGATATAGATGAAGATACCAACTTTTGGGGAGCCAGTAGGTGAAAACAGACAGTCCTTGCCCTTATCTCAATAGCCCGTGTGTTCTGCTATTTGTTTAGATGAAGTCAATGTGATGTAAAGTCAGAGAACCACGTGTTTGCCTTTTTTTCCCTTGCAAGCAATACCTGTGTAAAGTCAAACATCCATGTGTCATGTTACTTGCTTGAATGAAGCTCAAATCCAAGACAGCCAAGCATAAATAGGATCAATCCTCACACTCTGCTGAGCAAAGAAAGCCACAGAAAACATGAAAAAGCTTATTTCACTTCCAGGACAAGTAAACTTTCTTTTTCTTCTCCTCTTCATCTTGTCATGGCAATCTAATTTAGCTTCCACAAATCTCCATCGCAACTTCCTCCATTGCCTCTCTTTACATTCCAAAAACTCAACTACTCCCATCTCTCAAGTCATTTACACTCCTCAAAACTCTTCTTTCCTTTCCATTTTGAATTCCACAGCTTATAATCTGAGGTTCCTTGAGCCAACAACTCCACGACCTATGCTCATTATCACGCCTACCCAGACCTCCCATGTGCAAGCAGCAATCACTTGTTCAAAACGACATAGCATCCAGATCAGGACTCGTAGTGGGGGCCATGATTTGGAAGGCCTTTCATTTGTTTCACATGTGCCCTTCATCCTCCTTGATATGATAAATTTCCAGTCCATCCAAATTGATGAAGAAAAGAAAGTCGCATGGGTTCAAGTAGCTGCGACTTTGGGGGAGCTGTACTATAGAATCTCTGAAAAGAGTCAAAATCTAGCCTTCCCAGCAGGTATCTGCCACACCGTGGGTGTAGGTGGACACTTCAGTGGGGGAGGTTACGGCTTTCTGCTCCGGAAATATGGCCTTGCAGCTGATAACATAATCGATGCACAACTCATTGATGCAGATGGGAGAGTGCATAAAAGGAAATCCATGGGCGAAGATCTTTTCTGGGCCATTCGAGGAGGGGGTGGCGCTAGCTTTGGGGTCATTACTGCGTTCAAAATACAGCTGGTTTCGGTTCCTTCACGTGTCACTATTTGTTCAACCATTAAAACACTAGACCAAAATGCAACGAAACTTGTTCATGACTGGCAGTTCATTGCACCTAATTTGCCAAAAGAGGTATCCAGCTTTGTTTTCATGACTCGTGCAAACCCAGTTGTAGAAGCAAACAAAACCCTACAAGCTTCATTCGTATTCCAGTTTCTAGGGAGAGTTGACAAGTTGATAAAGTTATTTCAACAAAGCTACCCCGAGCTTCAACTATCCAATGAAAACTGTGCAGAGGTGAGTTGGATTGAATCTGTTTTAATTGTAGATGGATTCACCAGTGAGACAGCCCCAGAGATTCTGCTCAATAGAACACATGGCTCAAGCACAGATCCTGACCATGCTTATGTTAAAATTAAATCTGACTATGTAAAGAAACCAATCAAAGAAACAGCGATAGAAGGGATATGGAAGAGGCTTTCTGAAGCTGAGGGAAGATTTGGTAGAGTGTACTTCGTTGCTTATGGAGGGAAAATGAATGAGATTTCGGAAAATCAAATTCCTTTCCCGCATAGGGCGGGGAACTTATACATGATTGGATATCTTGCATTCTGGGAAGACGGAGGTATTCCAGCATCCGATACGCACATAAATTGGAGTAGGAGGCTGTACCGCTTCATGGGACCATACGTGTCCAAATCACCACGACAAGCATATTTAAACTACAGAGATCTTGACATTGGAACTAACAAGCAAAGCGGCAGGACAAGCCTTTCACAAGCTAGCAGTTGGGGGTTCAAATACTTTGGGAACAATTTTTATAGATTGGCCCGAGTCAAGGCAAAGGTTGATCCCACAAATTTCTTCCTTAACGAACAGAGTATCCCTGTACTTTCACTATAATAAAATTGCTTGTTTCTATTATAAAAGGAAATAATTTCTTTCAAGTACTCAATGAACAGTACCAAAGAAAAAAGAAAATAGAAAGAGGAAAGAGTGTTGACAAGCAGCCTGGTCATAATTCCTAATGGTTTTTTGAATTTTAATGATGCAATACATTCAATAAGGATTCTACTTCCCATATCTGGTTACATTATTTCTCATTCATTGAATTAATACAGAATTAGTATTAGTTCCATCGAGAAACAACGATTCACATAAACAACAGACATTCATCAGTGCAATAATCTCAAAACTTATGTTCATGGTCTCTGTCATTTACTCAGCTACTGAAACTAATCGGAAGAAACTAGACAGGTATCATCTGGATATAGTAGTATTTAATATACAAGTACCTTGAATTACGACGCCACTAGGAAGCTTGAAAGTCCTGTAACACTTCACAACATAACAGTGATCCCCATGAGAAGTCATCTTCATTCATCACTATATATCTCTTCACTGAACACTAGAAGAAGAATACTTATTTACCGAATGACTTGAAGTTCCTTGAGTTCTGTCATTGGGGCAGCAAGAACAGGGCTGGCGGGTGTATTAAGAATACCACGGATGCCCACAAACAGCAAAAGCAGCCTCCTTGGCAACTCCTTGGCAGCCATAGAACTAGAAGTGTCTCCTTTTCTGGACTGCTTGCTGTTACTGCGCGGGCCTAATATTTTCATGGGAAGCCTGAAACCAAGCTCGTAACAAGAATCCACACGCCCACCCAAATGAAAACAAGAACAGAAACGAAAACACTGGTGCAAACAGAATTCAAAGAGAAACAAGAACACATCTATTCAAAGTTACCTTGGAGATCGGGAAGCAGATGGAAGGTAACAAGCAAAGGATTGAAAAGGGAGAGGTTGCATTTCTCTTGCCGAGAGAGATAAGATTTGTAGCAGTAGTAGTGTAGAAAGCTGGAGGAAGAAAAACATCTTCTTCTATGTCTCAAATTATCAACTATAGTCCTTTAACTTCAGAAATATAGACGTATTACTCCTCCAGAGCTGACTCATGTCATTATACAGCTCAAGTTCGACTCTTCGTTCATATTATTTTCAACCCAAACTTCAATAAAATTCTAAGCTCGATACATTTATCAAACCTAACATGAACAGTTTAATACTCAGACTCGACTCAATTTTATTCCAATTTTTTCCATTAATATTCATGAATAGCTCGATCTCGACTGATTTAAAACTAATTCATATTATTTTTCAGCCAAACTGAATACAATTTCAGACTCGATATAATTTTCAAATCTGATATGAACAACCTACTACTCGGTTCGGCTCGCTCTCAGCGTTATCCCTGTTATCCCTGAGTCTGGATTAGGGGTGTTCAAAAAATCTGGAAAACCGTAAAACTGAGTCGAACCGCATTAACCGAACCAAAAAATCCATAAACCAAATAAACCGTTAACATGTGGGGCGGTTTACGGTTTCGATCTTATAAATCTGTGGATATCCGAACCGAACTGCATATACATATTTTCAAACAAATTTCCTATATTCATCTCTACTCAATCCCAACTTTATCTTATATTCTATTTGAAAAAAAAATCTTTCAATTAAAGTTTTTATTTTTTATGTGCAAGTTACTCTTTTTTTTATATGCTCTAAATCTACACATAAATACTATAAAATATTAAAATATCTCTTAATATATTGAATAAAATTGTATTATAAATACAGTTGAGAAACATATACAAATACCCGCACTCCAAACTACATAAAATCATAAATCGAATAACCCATAAATCAAATAAACTAAACTTAATAAAAGGGATATTTTTTTTTTACTATCCGTACCCAACCGACCGTAAACACCCGACCGACGATACCACTGCTATTACTATTAGTAGTCTACTGGTAGTAAAGAAAGCGTAGGGCTTGGGAGCTGGGGCAGCCGTATGAATCCTTCCCTCCCAACCTCATCGGGCATCTGCAATTTTGTCATCCACTCGGTGTCGCTTCAACCAGAACCCTAACCGCCCGAGCAGCTTATCAAATCTCTCCGCTGAAATTTTCACTCATTGCATCCGATGGGCAAACGAAAGGACCGCCGTCACGCTGCTGTGGCGAGCGCCGGCCGTCGCTTTAAGCTCGACCTCTTCGCGGAACCCTCTGGTACTTATCAAGTGGGCGGGTTTTATTTTTTACTCTCTCCTTCCCTTTCCTCTTGTTCTTAGTTTATGACAAATTGATTTGATTGAATGACGCTCGAGGTTGTTTAGCTCCCTTTAATTAGAGATATATTTTGGATTCAGAGCTACCATGTGAATGTGATGTCGTCTTCCATTGACACGACCGTCTGTAGATAATCGTTTTGATTGGGACATTTTCTGTGCAGAACCTACAGTTGGCTCCTCGATCCAAGGGGAGGTTGACGGGGATCCAAATCGTCCTGCCGTTGTTGCTGATTCACCTTCTTCTTCAGGTGGGTTCCGTCAGTTTACTTCAAAAAGGACTATGTAGGCAGACGACTGTTTTTTGGTGGACATATGGAATCTGTGCACAGCATATTATGTTGGTTTGTCCAAGGATATGTTTTCTTCAGATTGTAGGGTATCCGTGCTCTTGGGAACATTCTCACAGATCAGGTCAGGCCCTGCTACTGTGAAATTTTGAATGAGTCCCCATCACGTATGCGCTATATTCGCAGCACCAAAGCTCTTAGCGGTTTTCACCTGGATAACTTTTCTATTGGTTCGTATGTCTCTGGCTTCATTACTTTCATGTCTCTTCTGACTATTTCTTCTTTGTTGAACAGGTGGATGTCAAATGCTACTAATTCATATTTTCAGGACTTTCATTGTTAATGCCATTTAGAAAGCAATTGCTTTGCTTTTCTGGATCTTTTCACATCTTTTGTCTCTTTTGTATAGCTAGATGGAGTATCCATAAAGTTAGATTGAATGATTCACCTGAGAAATGAGTTTTCATCTTTTTTGCAGATCAACAGCCACCAAATCCTTTGCTGTTACTTGGGCAGTACAGTGATGATGAGCTGGATGAAGAAGTGGGTGGAAGTATTGAGAATGAGAATGCAGAAGAGGGTTCTGACCAAGATGACCAGGTAACTTGGTGATGTTATTCTTGTGTCAGGCACAGCTTTAAAGTTGCATTATGTTAAGTTGGTTAGATTGTCGAAGATCGTAGCATGAACTATTCCTATTCCAGTTGTTACTGTATCTTTTATATTGCAGTTGCTTCCCATCTTACATATTTTGCCATAGTTTCTGGTCCTATTGAATGATAAGTGTTTTCAATCTTTCTTGGCTGAAGGGACCTCCAAGCGAGATCATTAAAAATACAGAGGTGGTTACAGGTGGGGACATTGTTGGTGAGGATATCCATGAAGTGCATGCCTCCAGTGGTTACAATCAACCAAACAAAGAAGGTGAGGAAACTACTAAAGGAGATGTGCCTATCTCAAGCGATTCTTTCAAGTTCGAGGACTCTGCTGAGGCATATTCCAAACCTGGAATTTACGATCAACAGGTTATAGGAGATGTGGGTTCTGGCTGGAAAATGGTGCTACATGAAGAAAGTAATCAGTACTACTATTGGAATATGGAAACTGGAGAAACATCTTGGGATGTACCTGAAGGTTTAGCCCCAGCAACTCAGTTAACATCTGATACAGTAGTTACTGCCTCTGAACAAGTGGAGACAACTCCGGGGTTTGTAAATGAGTGCCATCCAAATTTTGGGGTTGAAGTAAATAGCTCTTCAACCCTAGTAACCAGTGATGGTGTAGCCGCGAACGGTTCATTTCTTCCTACCGAAACATATGATAATGGGTATGGAACTGCTGATAAGTATGGAGGATATGAAACTCAAGTAGAAGTTCCTAGTAACATAGGTGATGTTAACAAAAGTTTGAATGACGAGTCTCAAGCAAGTAATGGGAAGTCCATGCATGATAATCTAGTAGAGAATGGCCTGTCTACTCAACTTCTGAAACAAGGGGAGCAGATTTTGGGTAGACTGGATGCTCTGAGAGGGTAAGAATCAATTTTTGTTTCTCTGAAAATCACTTTATCTAGAAGCATCTCACTGTCTCTTAATCTTGTTGATTTTTGCACTCTTGTTTCACTCTAATTTGAAAAATACTTCTCAGATCTGAAGGTCACCAGCAGTGTCACAACTGGATTGCTGACTGTAGGCTAGAGATCGAGATCAGACTTTCTGATATGAAATCACTTTTCTCATGTGGACAATCTCTTCTTCCGTTCTGGAATCATTCTGAAAGGCAGCTGAAACGCCTTGAAGCTGATATAAATGAAAAAATTTACCAGCTAGCAAAGCATGCAGCTATTGATGAAACAGAAGAATATTCTGACTTGGCTGGAGAGAGACTTAATCTGCAAGAAGGCATTGGTGTTGAATCTGGAGCTGATGGGAATGGGTCCAATGCAAGCATTTTAGTCTCTCCTGAGATCCCTCAAGTTCCTATTGATGCTAGCTCATTGACTATTTCCAGCAATCAAGAGCCTTCAAGAGTTGATATGCCTGTAGAAGATTTTGCTTCTGCCAACCATATGGGGCCTGTTGCAGCAATTAATGAACATGTCAATCGGAATACTCTCTATGAGGTGTCTGATGCCGCAGAGGACATTGATATGGATGTGGACATGGAAGTTGATGAAACAATTCCTACAAGCAGCATGAGAATGGAAAATACACCAACCGCCTTTGAGTGTATTAATCCTCCTGCTGACAACTCAAATATACCAATACCTCCTAATGAGGAGTGGGTTCCCCCACCGCCTGCAGATAATGAAATGATCCCACCGCCACCTCCTGATAATGAACAGGTTCCTCCACCACCACCCCCTGAGGAGCCATCTGAACCTACATACGCTGCACCACCCTCCTACACTGAAACAGGGCAAATTTTCGCTGCCCCTGAAGATTACAATGCAAACCCTCAAGGACCCAGTTATCAATATTATGCACATGCTGTTTCTGGCATTTCATCTGGTAACTTGTATGGCCTTGGTGATTCATATCCAGTTGTTGTGCCCCAGCCAACAATTTACTATGACCCAGTTACAAGCACATACTCTGGAACTGCCTCAGTTGTGGTAAACCCCATTCAGTCTGTAGCATATTACAATGCCCAAGATGGAACATCGTCTACTCTACCTGTTGCTACCAGCATAGGACCATCTCAATTATATGATGGATCTGGTCTCAATTATATGATGGATCAAAGTGGACACCTTGATACCATTTCCTTACAAGAACCTGATTTGAATGTTATCACCTCTGCCGCCAATGCGAAGACTGAAATGGCGGCAGCAGTAGCAACATCCAGCTCAGCTACCATTCAAGGCCCTGCTGCTGTTACATGTGAAGATAATGGTGTATCTAATGCTACTGCTACAACAGCTTCCACTTCTAACCTTCAAACTAAAGGTATATCTAATATATGTTGATTACATGCAGCAACCTGCTCTATATTTTGCTGTCCTTCCTGTCAGAGGCCCTGTATAATGGACATTTCAGTGTTATATCTCTTAGAGAACTTTGATACATTTGAATTTTGGGCTGTGAGGCTATGATTTTTTGCTGTGTTATTATGTTAATAGAATAAACTTTTAAAGTCATGCAATCATGCTAAAATGTTGAATCTGCCGAATGATGAGGTGAAATGGTTCTACAGTTTCTGCTTCCCCGGGCTTTAAAAATGTATCTTAAGATTGATGAGCGTTATTGTGATATCGTATGCACAGTTAGCTTGCTTTGGTTTCCCTTTTTACTCTTCATTTGATTTAAGATGGAATGTTTGTTTAAATGATTTCCCACATAACATGCTTTTTGCTGTCTTTCTCAGCAGTGCGAGCCAAGAAACGGACTGTTACTTCTGTTTCTTCTCTGCGGGCTAATAAGAAGGTCTCAAGCTTGGTTGACAAGGTATAATGAAAGATCTTGTATTTATGTTGGTAGAATTTCAATCTTGTTTTGCAAGATCTGCTGAACTTATGCTTTTGTGGCAGTGGAAAGCAGCGAAAGAAGAATTGAATGAGGCTGAGGAGGAGCCACAAAATGCTTATGAGATATTAGAGAGGAAACGACAGCGAGAAATAGAGGTTTGTCTGCAAAAGAATTTGCTCATAACTGTTCTTGATTGTATCTATTGTCTGATGTCCTGTGAATTGCAGGAATGGCGTGTCCAGCAAATTACCAGTGGAGAGGCCAAAAACAATGCGAATTTTCAACCTCTCGGTGGTGATTGGTATGGGATTTACAATTAACATTAATGCTTGATTTTACCTGGGAAGAATGACACTTTGGACCTGAACCTTGTCTGATTCTTCTGTTTAGTCCTAAAATGTTCTGAACGAGTCATAGAACTTTGCTGAAGTATGGAGTAATAGTTAGTCCAAAAACTTGTAATTTGGCTAATGAATACTAGAACAAAAAGAAGTAACAGCAATTACCTGAAATTAATTTTTCTGAAAGTCTTGTTTAAGCTACCATGTATTTGGTGACTATCTTCCATATAATTTGAGTAATGAAATGATAATTTAAAAATTAAGATACCGTTTAAATAATCAGTTTTTCCTCTGTAAATCATAGTATTACTCAGTTGGCTATCTTTTGATAAATTTAGGACCAACTATCACCAGTTTGGCAAAGTTTTAGTACTTATTTAAAAGAGTTGAAAGTTTTAGGGTTTTACAACTTTATCTGCACCTGCCCTGGTTTTACCCTGATCCATCCAAGGTTTTAGCAACTGGTGTGCTGTCTTTAGGCCATTCATCCATTCAATAAAAAAATTATGCACTGACATGAACTGAAGTGCCTCTGACTTTTAGTCACGTTTTGTTCATATGTAGTATATATCACTATTATAAAGATATGCACCAAAGAAACATCTTGGTTTTTTTTTTCCAACTGTTGGCATAACATTGATTTTTGGTTGATTTGTCTTTGCTACATTGGGATGCTGAATGCAATTCCGACGCTAGTTTTTACGATAACATTATCGTAAATGCAGCCTCACTTTCCTTTTATGTTCTGTTGAGCTCTTTTCTTCCCCACTCACTTCCTGAACAGTCCGACTGTTTTTGGTCCAGGATTTTTTCTTCCCTATTTAGTTGTTAGGTTGGGTCTTCTGCTAACTAGTTTTAGGACATCCTGAAATTATTGAAGTGAAATTTTAACGTAGGGGAAAAGGTGTCACCTTCCAATAAGGCCACAGCAATATGAGCTCTGATAACATGTGTGCCAATATAATGTAGCTATATATCTACGATCAGCCTTTGAAATTGTTTGTGTTGAAACAGGCGTGAGAAAGTAAAGCGCAGGAGGGCACATAAGGTGCGAGAAGGTGCGGATATTTCAGTAGATGTTCCTCCAGAAGGGAAACAGAAACCAGATTTAGCAAAGATCTCCAGAGAACTCCCATCTGGTTGGCAGGTAGGAACTTAGTGCTAAGACCTCTTTTTGTATTTCTGATTTCATGAGTAAGTTGTGTTGCAATCCTAAAGGTGCATTGGTTGGCAGGCGTATTGGGATGAAAGTTCGAAGCAAGTGTATTACGGGAACCTTAATACGTCGGAGACAAGGTGGGAAAGACCATCCACTAAATGAGCTAGCTAGCTATTCTCTAGGGATATCATTATCAGCAGAAGCATTAAACCTTTTTGTATCACTTCTCCCGGTTGTATATTGTAGCAGATGCAGATTAGGGTAGTTGGGTTTTGTAACCTTCTTTTCTTTACGTTGCTTCACTTGAGCAATCGAGTACACGCGACCCTCTTTAGGATGGCCGTCTTAACGTTGCCAATGGCAAGCCATTTAATTACAGTCAAAATGCATCATGAGTCCCTGTATTTTGGTAACCCGTACGAGTTAGTTCTTCACCTTTAACTCAGTATGATGTTAGTTAGTCTCTTGTTTAAAAGAAATAATTATTACAACTTAAATTTTCAAACATTTAGCGAAAGTAATTTATTATTTATGAATTTATATTTATCGGTTTATGACTAATGAAATGATACGTATGTTTCACAAATATTACAGTTTTTATTTTTCTTATTTTATACTCCCGGTTCAAAAAATTAATGTTTTAATGTTCAATATTTGATTCAAATTTTAATAAAGATAAACAGTGTAAAAAAATTAAGAAAAAATGTATTTTAGTTTTCTGGATATCAAATAATGGTTTTCAGATGAATTTTTTAGTTTTCAATATCTAAAAATATATGAAAATAAATCGTAAATTAAATACAATGAAACTGTCAAAACAAATAATGCAATCTTTTGAGGACGGAGGGAGTAATACTTAATCTATGATTTACTTTTATGAATTTTTAGACATTAAAATAAAAATTAATAATAGAATGTCTCAATTGATTGACCTAAAAAACAATTAACATATAGCACTTGTATTTAGAGAAGTTATTATTTTATGGTAAACAAAAGTAAAATAATTTTGTAAATTCTATATGCTTTGTAAGGATTTACGGGGGGGTTCAATGTTTTATCTTAGAGGGAGGAGTCTTTATTCTAGTTTAATAAATTGTTGCATCTTCAAAAAATATGTTGAAGTTTAAAACTTTTAGTATCTCTTTCTACGTATTAGTAACTAATTAATAATATCATTAACCTAATAATACATTCATTTATTTTATTAATTTCATCGGTTAAATTAAATTAAAATTTTTATCTTTTATCTATTTGATTGATAATAAATTATTCATTAGTAGTAATAGATTACAAATAGCTTCTTTAAATCATTA
>JBBYHH010190134.1:0-13631 GCA_038382905.1 Daphne laureola | reverse complement strand
TAAATCTGAAGGTCAAGTGGATCATTAATCCTAAGAAGTAGCTTAGTCTCTTGAATTCTTCACTCCTGCAATTTAGTTTTATTAATTAATTCTCACAACAATCAATCATCATTCTATTTTATTTTTATTAATTCTTACAAGTTGCTAGAATCACAAGTCCCTATGGATTCGACCTGGTACTCACCGGTTTACTACTTATCTGACCACCGTACACTTGCGGTGTTGCGACCAGTATCCAAGCAGGCCAGGAAATGTGCTTGGAGCCTCCATTGGCGGGTTCAGATGCAATAACAATGTACTTGTAAAAATCTGCAACAGAAAAATGTCACTTGCGTCTAATGACCACCACCATCTATCTTTTAAATATGCAGTTAAAGTAACTGAGTTTAAAATACATGTTAGTTCCTTAAACTCCCCTAACTCCCTACCTCGCGGCTCCCTTCCCCAATTCCATATCCACCTCCAAACTCCGTTCTCCCAAACACCTCTATCCGCTATTTTACAAGAGGGATCAAGGTCAAGTTTAAGGAGATGAGAAAAAGGGGAGTCAAGTTTAGTGTTTCCCACCCCAAATGTCTATCCAAAAGAGAATGTTTTCCTCGTTTCTTACATTTTTGTGAAAGGAATTGGTAAGGTCTACTCCGCAATTCTTCATTGCCTTTCCTAAGTTGATGATTTTTCCCCACACACCACCGACCTCATTCTTGTCTACATCACACTTGCTAACAAGGCCTCCCTCCACACCATGTATTGCCTTTAATAACCTTACCAAAAGTACGGTTTCCCCTGCTCTAAATCTACACCACCATTTGCATAGTAAATCACAATTTTTTAGTTCCAAGCTTCCAACCCCTAAACCTCCTACCTCGTCACACCTTTGAATTGTATCCCATGCAACCCAATAGATTCCACATAAATCTTTATCACCCATCTAGAAATTTTTTGCTCTCACACTCTCAAGTGATTTTAGGACTTTCACAGGGACACGAAACATCGAGAAAAAAACAGAGGCAATGCAAATAGTACGTACTTTAGAAGAGTTAAACGTCCACCTGTAGAAATGTTCTTCAAGTTCTAGGATGAAAGCTTATTACATACATTTTCTTCCACCTTCTCTCACGCTTTTGAATGAGTCATTGCGACACCCACAGGTAAATTGAGATAATAAAATGACAACTACCCTGAAGAACATCCGAAGTGGTTTGTCATGGTTTGAAGATATTATGAATTGATGTGTGTACCATATAACATGCTCTTTCCCAAATTTATTTCTAAACCCGAAACTCTGGAGAAGCAATTTAGAATTTGCAGCACGTTTGTGATGTTCTTCTGTTCCCAAGGTTAAAAAAGTATTACATCGTCCACGTATTGAAGATGAGAGATAGCAACTGAAGGGCGACCAATGTCCAGTGCTGCATAAATCTCCTTCTCCTTTGCCTCTTCCAAAAGGATGATAGTCCTTCTATTGTGATTAGAAAGAGGAAAGGGGATAAGAAATCTCCTTGACGGAGACCACGCTCCATTGAAAACTCTCTAGATGGCGATCCATTGAGCAACACTACGTACCAAAAACAACAAGAACGAAACAAAAACTATATACCAACAAACGGCACACCTAAGCCTAAGGATTGCTACTATAATGGAAATAAATAAGATGCCACTCATGTCATAAAGGACAGACCAAACAAGCTCCCACACCTGCCTCAAAAGGCTTAAAGGCACTAAAAGCATTGTGATGGAAAGAAGATATAGATGAAGCTTGATCCCAACACCCCTGAATGCTTGCAGAGAGCAAAATAGTGTTGGCACATCACAACCGTATGCTAAAGGGAGATAAGCCATCCATACTTGCACCAAAGTAACAACAAGCCTACTGCACTGGCCACATACTACGAAAAGTAAAGAAACATAACGATAAAAGAGAGTCCATAATAGAAGAAAGTAGTAAATAAAACTAAACAGAATTATCCTCACACCCAATAAAGAGAATGAGTATGCCATCAAGGATCAGCTACATGTTGGGAGTCCCCTAACAAAAGCAGGTCCTACTCAACTACATCCACCATCGCCTAAGAGACACACGCCTTGTTTCTGGCCCTTCCAGCTGTCCCCACTCCTAGACCCGAAACACAATGCTTCACTAGCTCCCCACCACGCTAGCCACTCATACTCTCCAACATAGACGTACACCCCATCACCTAGAGCATAAGTAAAACCACCTGCATGCAATGCCAACACAAATTACCCCGAAGCAACATTGGAATTAACCGATAGAGGGATAGTGATCAAAGCAGAGGATACAACCTCCACCGATTGAACCGGAACAACTGGTTCCTCCACAACCTTCTCCACCCTTGGCTCGACAGGCATTGCCTCGACCCCGGATGCGGCCAGCCGTACTGGTGAGCCCACCACAACCCAACTCCCCCACAACATCCACCACGATGACGCATCCAATCCCCGTACTACGACTTTGCCCCAACAACATCAGTTAAATAAAATGAATCCTTAGCAACATGATTAGGCATGTCGCAGATAAAACAAAAGTCAGCGAGACACTCATAAGAAAGAAGGTAAATAGGATCCTCACCATCCGTATCCACCTTAAGAACCCTTCGCAATGAGTTCCAAATATCAATAGTAACACGTAATCTTAAGAAAGGCCCTGTATACTCATCCTATTCCACCCTCCCTAACTGTTGGCCTAGAAAATGAGCCATCGATTCACATAACCATTTAATTTGAACATACAAAACATGAATCCAGGAAGTAACAAAGGAAAAATTCAATTGCCGATATACGATCACCCTTCTTCATCAATACCATCACAATTAAACGATTTTAAAAAAAACCACGAACCTTTTTAAGTAACCAATTTGGCATGATCTGAGGAATCAAACTCCAGGTTAGAGACATTGGAGGTTGACTGAGTGGCGATTAGACGGGTCCGGAAAGAAACCTTCGATGGCCATAATCGCTTCATCACGGACTCAAGGTGGTCCGCACGAACCGCCCTAGCCGTGAGGATCCGAGCCGCGATCGTTGGCAAGAGTGTCGCAGTTGGGGTGACGCTGGGGCGGAGCGTGACCTCCTTCTCCGTCGAGAGTTTGAGGTTCGCTAAACCTGAGCCGAGAAAATCCATCACCAAGAGAGAGAGAGAGATCACGACGTCGAAAAAAGAGAGAGAACAGTCAGAGAAGGTACCGCTGAGGACGATGACGTACCCACGAATAGGGAAGGATCACCGGAAGACGCTGTCGTCGATGGTTGCTTGTGGAGCACACAAACTGCCGCCGAGTGAAGAAACGAGAGAAGCCATTTTTCGCTCTCCTGCCGTTTTTTTTGGCATTCCAATAAAGATACATAAATAAACTTAAATTAAATCATAATAAAAACCAAATGTATTAACATAAATTAACTTATTTCAAAATTTTAAAAATAAACACAACTTATTATTTATGAGTTAAAAGTTGTAAAATATTTTTATTTTAAAATGAAAAAATTGTTAGAGGATCTCCAACAGGTTCTCTATTTTCTTGATATACTCATTTTTTGAGAGTTTTGAGCATTTTTTTGGTTCAACAACTTCTCCATCTCATTCTCTAAAATGGAGAATGGGAAAAAAAATGGGGAGTCTTCCCCAAATTTGGAGTATTCTCCAAATTTTGGAGACCCTCCCCAAATTCACTTTTTATAAACTTATCTCCTCTCTCCTCTCCCTAAACTACTTCTTATTGGTTTAAACATCTTTCATCTCTCTCATCTCTTATCTTTTCAAATAATTTATTAATTATTAATCAAAGATATATAATATTTTATTATTGTAATAAATGTATGATTCTTCAAAATGGAAAGCTCTTGGAGTTGAAGCAATTTTTTTTTTGAGAATATAACTATTGTCTCTTCATTTTAGAGAAATTTTTAGAGAAGCTGTTGAAGATGCTCTAAATCACTGAATCACAGAGCTAGCTAGGCTAAGGTTAAGGCCTTGTAAATATAGAATTTTAATCGCATCATGCATGTATCTCTAGGGCATTAATTAGTGGTGAAGGGTTAAATAAGCTTAGGTAATTGTGTGATCAGATGAAGAGTATGATTTTGAAGTTCCCAAAGGGTTACATTATTCCGTTCCACATATATTGTTCAAGTCCCCATGATCATGCTTGCTCGATGCGCCTTCTTGAAATAGGCGGCTCCAAATTCCATAGATCACAAAGATTTTCAACTACACGCGTTTTCACTGTAGTTTTTTTTTTCCTTTTTGAAACAAAGCGAGTACTGAATCAATGGAGGTTCAAGCAGAAAATCTCTACAGACATTTTCATTTTTTTTCTTCTGAACTAATACTTCATTTTACAAAAGTTGTAGGATTTATTTAGACACAGATATTAAGAAAAATGAGAGAATAGTAGTGTATTGATAAGATGAATGATAAGAAAAAGAAATTTTTGTTGGTGCATGTGTAAGATACTCTTATATAAGAGGATAAAATGGTAAAAATGTGGTAACTTTTTTCCTTAAATGGAAACTTATACTACATTTTTTGGACAAATCAAAATGACTAATGTGATAATCCTTTGTGAGACGAATGAGTACTATTTTGATCAATTACATAGCAACCCGATCCTGCTACAACTGATAGCTCGGACCATAAACCCACTTAATTAAATTCCACTGATGACGAGCACATGCAGATTGGTGGAAAAACTTTGTAACCACATTTGATGCGAACACTCACTTCAAAAGGTTTCCACCTTATCAAGTAAGCCATGCAACTCATCCATCAAACCTTTTCGCCGATCCAAATTCGGATCAGTGAATCCATTGCCACCAGACCACTCAATCTCTGAATCCAAAAGCCGGATCTTGTGATGCATACCCCTAAACTCCTCACGATGCCACCCGGATAAACGACACCGACAAGCCACTACAACAAAAAAGAAACTTTGACATGGTTAGAAATGTCAATTTAACACGTTTTTAGCTATGTCAAACAAATTTAACACAGTTCTTGATCATGTTAAAAATCTATCTAAAAATGATGCGTGTTAAAATTTACACGATTTGAAAACGTCTCGAAATTTTAAGATTGACATAATTAACCGTGTCAAGATTCACAAATTACAAACCGTATTACTTTTGACATTCTACACGATTAACCATATCAAATATTATTTCAACGTTTGACACAATTTAATTTTAACACGGTTAATCATGTCAAATATTTTATTTTTTTCGTTTTCTTCTATATATATATATATATATATATTTCTCCATGTTTTTATTAATGTAATGACTATAAATAATAGACGAAAAATTAAAAATAAAAGCAAACAAGACACAATAGACTACCAACTAGAAATATCAATTAAAGGGTTGAAATTCACCCATTGTTTTTATATCAATGACCTTAAAATCAAAACGGACAGAAATTCTAGATCTTGACAAGTCAGATCAAAATGCATCAATATTTTCTTACTAACATCCGTAAACTAACATCCATTCAATTCATTTTCAATCGCCAACTTCATTAGCTCATGCCGCTTCTTGCAAATGAGTCTGCATCCTCTTCAATCACCTTAATCATTTGCTTCACTTTAGAATCCATATCTAGGCAAATCAGGGAACAAAATGTGTAAGTTTACAAATTCAATCATTTTGTATCATCAACCATTGCTTCAACAGCTTCATAATTTCAAACTAACCAATCTTCCTTCTTAAATGTAACAAACTTTCAAACCAAGTAATCTTGAAGTTACTTATAAGTTTACAAATCATGAAGTCAGACACAAGCGACGGATGCATCAGTTAACTGATTACTCACCATATAAAGGCAAGGTTAATGTAAAATCATCAACAGAAGGTCACAACTCACAAGTATCTTTCATCAAGGGAGTAATCAAACTATAAATGTACATAAAAAAAAAGGAGAAAATCCACTATTGATCAAAAAGAAAAAGAAAAGAAAACCCAGTAACTACATTTTGAAGGGATTTTTATATGGTGCAATAATTGTTTCAGAAGTGAGGTTGTCCTGTAGATATTAGCCGTTTCCAAGTGTGGATATGAATTACATCGAACCAAGTTGTTGCAATAAAAAATGCGAGGGTTGTGTTGATAAGAAGCTTATATGTAAATCAGTTAAGAAACTTAAAGTTTGAAAGAAAACAAATCAAGAAAAATGAAATTCATGATGAGAAATGTTTGGTTTTTCCTCTGTTTCACTTTTGATCATCCTCAAAGAACAAATTTGACTATTTGAGCTTACTAATCTGTTGGGTAATGGTATAGTCCTGTAGTGTAGATTCATAGACACCACATAGCCCATAAGCAACTGCTTGACTAAGGTTTGATAGTGAAAGGAATTCCTTTTTTATAAAAATCAAGAATTATGATAAGAACACAGCAATAATGTAACTAAATCAGTAGGGGGGATAAAGCATGTTCCCAAACTTGAGGGTGAAAGTGCAAGCACCATGGTATTTAGCCATTACAAATGAATTAACAGGTAATTTATCTTACACATAATACTCCAACAGATTACTAAAGAGATTTATGATCAGGATCTTCAAGCAACACAAACTGACCATGTGCCATGTAATTTGTTCAATCAGTAAAGTAGAAACATATTTAGATTGGTTCATTCACGGTATGAAAACCACTAAAACAGCTTAAAGCAGAAACAAAACAATGGTATCCTATTATTGTGTTACGAAAAAACACCAGTCATTCCAAGTACGGGAGCCTGTATATAGGATATATCTGCATGAAACAAATGAACCATAACACTCAGTGTGAGATAATCGGATTATGTACCATCTTAGTTTCTGTGGGCTTTGCATAGAGCCACTGGGGAGACAAAGGTATGCTGCTATCAGATGCACCTTGCTCTACAGAGAGTATTTGGATAAGACGTGGTAAGCTTCAAATATGAAAAAGATAAAAAGACAAAAATGCATAAGAAAAGATTGAGACGGAATCTACCTTTTGACTCATCAAGCTTGTCATCGTTCCCTCCCAAAGCTTCTACTGAACAGCATTAAACAAAAAAAAAAAAGGCAAAAGGCAGAATGATATTATACACAAGCATTTACTGATTGGTCTGTCAGGACAGAGAAGTTAAAAGAGCTCTTGCTACATGCATATAACCAAACAGGCAGACAAAAAAAAAATTGGAATGCACTTTCAGTCACATGAAACAAGAAATCCATTAAGAAACACACATTTAATTAAAGATCCATAAGGAAAGTACATGAGCTAAAATGTTAGCAGACTTATAACATCTTAAAAGGGTTTGCCTCTTTTTACAATTATGAGAACGAATTAATTTCAGGGCCGTACAATACTAATAGCTGAACTGGATCTGGCCTATGATCTCATCAACTGTACGAACATCGTATTCTCAAGAGCGATGGTGACTTCAAAGCATGAAACATACTATATCACATATCAGCACACTTGGTGAGATCTCAGAATTTGCCGAGTACTTCACGAGTCGAGAAATGACGAGAATCATCAAATGAAGCCTACGATATATAGTGGAAGTGCACTTGATGTGAAGATATTAAGTTCCTTGAAAAGACCTAGATCCTAAACAAGTAATTCTTCGCTTTCCTTCTCAACTATAGATGACCAGGAAGAACTAGGGAAAAACTTGAAATCAATTAGCCTGACAAAATGGAGCAAACCAGAACAGTTTGCCATGTCACGTGAGTTAATCTAAGATCAATCAGAAGGTGGCGAAAGCCAATCAGTTCATAACCCTAGCTGAAAAATCAAGAGATGCAAGAGAAACTAAGAAATATCGGGCGGAAGTTAGAAATTCACAAGTTCAGAGATGGGAGTCTAAATCCGAATCTTATCCAGTTGGAGCAAATGAAAAGAGTAATAGATGAATGAAGAAGCACCTTTCATGGCGGCAGGGCGATTGGAGGGCTTGATGGGGATGAGATCGTCCGGCAGATCCAGGTTGGTGTCGGCCATCGGAATGCAGGTAAATGAAGAGGTATAAACCGAAAGAAGTCAAATTCGAGAAGGGGCGAGGATCGTAGGATTGAGCGGAGGAGGTGAAGTAGCAGAATGAAGCAAGAAGAGAGAGAGAGAGAGAGAGAGAGAGAGAGAGACAGGTGAGACGGTGTTCGGTTTCTGCTGCGGGTTGGAGAGGGGACGGCTCGAACTCGATTGAGATAATTGTCCTGACCTTTCACCCAACCTCAAAATTGTTTAAAACACAATTATTTCTAGCAACACATAATTATTTTTTCATTGCCAAACAAATACTTCCTCCATTAAGATCTTTCTTCCGGTATTTAATTTATAATCTTTTACATTGAATAATTTATATCCATATATTAGATAAATGTATCTAATTTTTTTGAAACACGAATGTATCTAATTTTTAAATATACTACGTTTTAAAAACTATTCTAACAACTCTTTTTTACAAAAAAAAAAAAATGAATCAAATAAAAGTCAAATGGAATAATTTTTATGGATGAAGGTGTATGTATATGTTTTTTCTCTTAAGAAAAACAAATGCTTGATAAAAGGTGTGTTTGTGTATTTTGAAATAGACTTTATTATTAAATAGTCTCATGAATTATATTGACTTAATCACTTTAGCTTCTGAATTATAAAACGTTTCAAGTCAGTCTCTTAACTATACATTGTCAAGTACTTTACCCCTTTGATCATATCAATATTAATTGACCTTAGAGAAAATATCAATAATCATCATAATTCTTTCTAATTTATACCCAAAATCCCTAAGTTTATAAGATCTAACAAAAATATCATCTCACTGGGTTTTTTAGGTGTGTGGGTCGGGTTAGATAAAAGAGCAGGGTTGGCCACTACAACCGTTTGAAGTTATAAACTTAAGTATTTGCAACCCAATATTTTAAACTCTTACAAATATGTCCATCACCTTATAAAAAACTAACAACGTTTAGGAGACTATTTGATAATAAAGCATTTGGAATATGGATATAAAGTTTTTCCTATAACATACTACCTTAATACCAAAAGTTTTGTAACTATTATTTTTCAACATCTAATTTATAAATTTTATTTATATATCATTTTAAACTATAAATTATAAACTTATATATTAAAATGAAAATTTTATGTTTCTATTTAATGAGGATATTTTTTATAAATCTTAACTGGAGCATTTCTTTCCTAATGAAGGGTTCTCAATAGACCTATGTCACATCAAAGAATATTAATATAAATAAATTGATATTAATAGTTAAATGTTGCAGAATTTATAGGACCAAGAGTGTACTATATACGTGAACTTTCAATACTCATCTCGTCCTCAAATAATCTATAATCTTTTTAAAAAAATATTTAAATATTTAAAATTAAATGATTTATATGGAGTAAATTCCTTTAGGGGTTCTGTAAAAACAATTCATGTCCTATTCTGGTCCTATTTTAAAAATTTATCTAATTTTAGTCATATCCTATGATTCAGTGTTCCATTTTAGTCATTTCCGTCCATTTTGACCGTTACTTTTGACAGATTTAACTGAAATTACATTTTTATCCTTTGAAAATTTTCACTTTAATCCTTAACTTACATCTCCCGCAAACTTTTCACCCTCAAACTTTAACTCTGTAAAAGAACCCCACATTTCCTCTTCCTCCTCCGGACTCCACCGATGCGTGATGCATCATCAGACGTCTCTTTGAAAGAGAAGTGGCAAACCCAGAAAGTCAAAAAATCTTTTGACCCAACACACTTTAATGGCTACCCAAGCTTTTACATTGCCCACTTTCCCCAAACAATGACTCGCCTACTTTCGATGCAAATTACAAGATGCTTCACCAATTTCCGGTCACAAACATAATGAATGTCACTAACAACAGCCACAAGATACTCCTCCAACCCATATGCAACAGACAAATCTGAATCACCTAATTTGGATCCATCGTAATCGATTTCAACGCCTCTTTCAATATCGATGACACACAAGCACATAAGTATCTCAAGGCCATGACTCTCGACGATGTATCGATTTCAGAATCGTGCTTTTAGTGATAGGCGACCATCGGCGGGATCGATCTCGGTGCCAGTGAAAAATGCAGAGTAAATCATGCCATAGATCGACGACTTGAAGAAGAACCACCAGTGATGGGAGCCCTTAACATTTGCGACAAGGTTGGGAGCCAGAAACCGAAGCAGCTTTTTGGAGGTACCTCACGCAAGAACGACGAGTCAGATTTACATTTTGGAGGACCACCGGCGACCTAGCCCGGCCGATGAAGAAGAAGAAGAGGCAGCGTCTGATGGGTTTTTGCCTCTATGTTTAACTTTGAGACTACAAATTTGGAGAAAATGTAAGTTAAAGGACTAAAGTGAAAATTTTCAAAGGGTAAAATAATAATTTCAATTAAATCCGTTAAATATAAGAGTCAAAGTGAACGGAAAGGACTAAAACGAAATACCATACCATAGGATAGGACTAAAATAGGATAAAATTTTAAAATAGGACCATAATAGGATATGAATTGTTTTTATAGAACCACTCGAGGAATTTATTTGATTTATATGTGTATCATGACTTTAAATCTAACATTGCCAAATACTCATTTTTTGTGAACCTTTTTCACTATGTAAATATTGGAGTCAAATATTGAATTTTAAAATACAAAAATTAAATGTATCAATGTTTTGATAATGAAGAGAGTATCATTATTTCTCAAATATTACTATAAGAATTTATTAAAAAAAAGATATTTTGAAAAAATATGAGTGTTCATTTACCATTTATATGTAAGTTATTTAACTTCTTATAAAAAAAATTAAGCAAAACAAATCTTAGATTGAATATTAAAAATGAAAGTATTTAATTATTGTGAGATGAAGTATATAAAAAGAAACTACTGGTATAAAAAAAAAAACTACTGTAAAATGTAAATAAGGATAGAAATTTCCATCCCAATGTTTTAAAATCGCAATATAACCCTCAATTTGTTTTCTCAAATTTACACATCCATCAATAAAAAAATATGAAAAAAAATCTCAGATTCTGTTCTTAAACACACCTTAATTGTGATCACTATGCGTGTAAGAAACCCACAACCCAAAATCCGACCCAAACCCAAGATGCTAGTCAGGGACATGATCGGGCTCAATCCGATAAACCGACGTCCTACCCGAAATGCTAACACTAACACAGCCCGCTAGCCCAACCCATCCTTTCCTCCCTTTAGCCCAGATCCTAGTCCAGCTACCCATTCCGACCCCAAACTCAACAAGCTAAAACTTTACGCCACCCTACCTAACCAGTATCGTAAATATCAGTACCAACCGTTTAAAAATTAAATTTATTAATATATTTTTTTATTTAAAAAAAAATATATAATTAATTTATTATCTTTAGAATTATTATATATATTTTCTTAATTAACAAATTTTATAAAAAAGGTAAAAAAATTAGTTTAGTGACGTATAAGTTTATCAAATCGTTATTTTTACTAGTATATAAACAAAATTAATTATATCATTTTTAATTCTAAATTTTAACTTGAAAAAATTAATAATAATTAAATAAATAATAAATTAATTAAAAAACTTTTTTTTATGTAAATAAAATATTTAGTTTTTAATTTTTTAAACTTGTAAATACAGGTACGCACGATCACGATCACAACCAGGTGAGTATGGTAGAATTTTCTGGTGGTGAGTATCGTAGAATTTTCTCTAAAACTCTTACCCCTTGACACGAAACGTGAGATAAAGAAAATAGAAAGAAAAAAAAAATCCTCCTACTCGGGACGCCGGAGAAAAGTCCTCATTTGTGCCTCCCACTCTGGTTTAAGCTCAACATTTTCACTTTCAAAAGGATCTGCCAATTCGAAACTCTCTGTAACAATCGCAAATCGCAATGCTTGTGTTGTTTTCCTCAAATTTTTAATGATCTTTGACTGCAAATTAGTAAACTCTCTCTTTCATAATTAGCATGCATATAACATGTCATTTTTCATGCAAAATAGAATATGCTACTACGAGTCACTTGTACATCATCTCTCTCCATTTTTCCTATTGTCCGGCGACTTTTGGTAACTGTCAGCGGCGGCGCTCCTCTTTTTCATCCTCCTTAACTTGTCGCACACGAAAGCCCTCTCCAGCTGCTCCACCCTCTGCGTCAGCGAACTCAGAACCCGAGTCTGCTTCTCGTTCTTCTCCACCAGTTGACTCATCATTCCCATCATCTTCTCGTTCTCCTTCACCATCCTCTTCAGCAGCTCCCCATTTATATCGCTCTCTGCTTTCAACTCACCATCCTCTTCCTTCACCATCGCTCCGTTTGTTTCGCCGTCGTCCTCTGCCGCATCTTCCTCTTCTCCAGCCGGACTCTCTGTCGAACCCGATTCACTTTCCACACCTCCGAGATCTTCTTCCAAGATCTCCTTCTTGTTGAAATCTTCAGTGACCAATTCAGAATCAGCGACGCTGTTGGATTGTGAATCGGGACTCATTTCGGAAAATTGATCTTCGTTCGCTGGTGCGTCTGTTCCATGAGCTCCGGCCTCCTCGGCGACTTCGACTTTTTCGTCGCCGGGCTGCACGACGGCGTCCAAATGCTCCTGCAATGCAATCGCCTTCTTGATAACCGATCGCCGGAAATCTCTAACCCCGGCATCCGCCGCCCTCACCGAATTCAACCGCAACAGCAAACTCATCAGCGTCTCGTTCACGCTCAACCGTTCTCTCGAATTCGTACGGATCAGATCAACAGTCTCTTCGTTGGAAATCCTCTGCTCGATCGCCAAGACCTCCTCCTTGATCGCCGAGATCTTCTTCATGCTCTTCCGTACAAAGAAACCCCTGAATGCCTTCTGGATTTTGACGGCAGCGTCAGATCTGGTCCGCTCCGATTCGAAAAAACGAACGGGGATCGACACAACTCTGTGAGGACGATCGATCACTCTATCGGGGTGCGGCTGCACGGGGACCGTTCTCGCCGTCGTCGGGTAACGCCGCCGGCTTGGTAAGTCGTAGAAGCTCCGAAAAATCGGCTCCATATAACTTGTTACTGTAATAGGAACGAATTATCGGAAGTATAAATTTTCTGAGTTTTGTAATCGCAGATTGTTGTGCGTTGTGAATAGGATATGGGCAGGCATTCCATCAATAGTCCTTATAAAGGAGTTTGGTTAATTCCAGAAGGAGGGATGTCGGAGTCTGGAAGCAGCGAGAAGCTTCGATGGAACCATGGAAGATACTTATCTGTGGAGGCTGTGCTGGGTCTAGATTTCACCCGATCCTTCTAGTACTTTCTTTTTCCGCAACTAGCGTAAATGTCGGATTTCAAATTAGGGTATGTTCATTCGAAATGGGGAAAAAATATTTGAGAAATTCAGAGATGTGTTTTTTATGGATTTTCTTAGAGTTATTTGAATAAAAAGGTTTGAGAAAAATATTACTTTCTTCTAGGGGTGAGAACAAGTCTAGTCGAGCTCGAGCCCTGGCAGGCTCGGCTCGAGCTCGGCTCGAAATCTATTCGAGCCCAAAATCAGGCTCGAGCTCGGCTCGAAAGCTCGTGAAGCTCGATAATGAATTGGTTAGATTCATTTCAGTTTGGCTCGATTAGGCTCGAACCGAACTCGTGAGCTAAAAA
>JBBYHH010189912.1:0-13632 GCA_038382905.1 Daphne laureola | reverse complement strand
TATCCTTGGTTAGCGCTGACTCTCCGACGACTCCGGTTGTTGACGGATTCGATTCCGTTGGGTTGGTCTCCGAAATCCCTGTGGAGAAGGTTAGAATTCCGTCGTTGCAGCCCTTCTCGCCGCTGCCCAACCACCGGAAACCACCCTACCACCACCGACGCACCATTAGGAGTCCAAATCGCCACCTATTTAGCATCGTCGCCTCCGTCGCCACCGCTTGCAACGAACTCCGGCGAAATCGCAAAGAAGAAAAGCTGCTAGTCTTTCTTTTAATTTTATTTTGTAAAATTACTCCCTTAGTCATTTTCCCTCATATTTTCCCTTTGTTTTACTTAAATCCCTATGTTTCATAAATTCCACCTAAGTTATGTCGTCAGTCTCACTTGGCCAATTCAACAGAACCATCTGGAGCATCCACTTACCACGTCAGCATTCTGTCACAGAACATTCCACTAGATTCTTAGCGTCACTCAGTCAAATGGTAAGACGGTATCAATAAATAAAAGAACTGGTAAAATGTAACCAGAATACATAAACCAATAACAAAACGGAACCCGTAAACCAAAAAAATAGTAAAATGATATATTTATCCAAACATTAATGACAAAATAGTACATTTTACTTATTTGTAAATGACCATTGCTGTTTTTACCCCTAACCTTAACACATCCGCCAATAAAGTATTAAAAACATGAAATGTTATAAGGAAGTAGAACCCAAACTTAATTGAAAAGGAACAAAGATACCACAATCAGACTAACCGCTGCGAAGTCTATCATTTTTCGTTTTAAATGCAAGTCTTTCACTTATTCAATTCCCCCAGACTGTTCTTCAAACACCATTTTCATTTCTCAAGGAAAACCAAAATCTCCATCATGTTTTCTTGCCCCCTCTGCTTCTAGGGTTTCTTTTTCTTTTCTTTGTTTATTGGGGATGGTCCTTTCCTTTGCCTCGCACTTGTGTCTTTTTTAAAATAGGAAAAGTCAGTTAAATACTGAAGAAAAAGGTAGGGAAAGAGAAGGGGAAAAGCAAAAGGCAGCTGGAGCTCCCAATTCTTGTTTCTGAACTTTAATGCTGTAGAACCCTGCTACTTCAGGAGTTTCATCAAGATTGCTTCATCTCAGTGACGATGAAGATCTGCGGTTAGAGGTAGATCTCGCCTTTACACTTAGCTGTAAGCTCCAGGGATAAAGATCGGGGTTTAGTGGTTATGGTGATCAAGTTTAGTTGCTAAGAAGAGGAACGAAAATGCTTTTCCCTAAGCTCGATGACTCTCCCATGTTTCGCAAGCAGGTAAACTTGACTCGTTCACCTCAATTACCTTGCGCTCAGTTCGTAACTAGAAAAGGAAAACCGAAATCCAATGAACATATTTTTCACCTGAATTTTGATTTCCGAGCAAGCAAGTGAAGCACCTGCTAGTGTACATTTTGTCAGATAATTAGTGATATTTATTGGAAGGTTGTGATTGGAGGATATATTGCATATTTATTTGCTTCTCTGGATGAGACAGATACAAGGATTGGAGGAAAGTGCCGAGTTACTGAGGGAGAGGAGCTTGAAATTCTATAAAGGATGTAGAAAATACACGTATGTCTCTGTCTAAAGTTGCATCGCGTTCAGATACTAGCATTTGACTGACGAGGTCTTCTTTACCATTTTCGTACGTGTGTGCAGTGAAGGGCTTGGAGAGGGATATGATGGCGACATTGCATTTGCAGGTGCCCTTGAAGCTTTTGGTGGAGGGCATAATGACCCCATAAGTGTGGCCTTCGGAGGTATGCCACTTCGAATCACTCAATCAAGAACATCCCTCGGCTATTGAACTTAAGATTCTTAGTATCAACTATCAACATTCTCATTAGCTGTTGGCAACTTGTTTAAATTTGTAGTTTTATCCAGAGATTGAGGGTAACTTCTGTCTAATTGAACTACATATTATTTTCCTAGGGCCTGTTATGACCAAGTTCACTATTGCTCTGAGAGAAATTGGAACGTACAAGGAAGTACTTAGATCACAGGTAGATTCTGTTTTGTCTAGTACATGCTGTTTACTGTAACAATAGGTGCTTCTTTAATATCTCTTTATTCACTCATGCTTGTTTAAATGTGTTTAATGGGTAATGAAGCCACAATGATTAGTTTTTCTTTTCCCCTTTTTAACCATTTTGCATTCAAGCTGTTGATTGACCAATGTTCATTAATCTGATTCTGAGTGTTAAATTTGCTTCACCAGCGGAGGATTTCGATTTAATATTGACTGCTCACATCTTCCAGTAGAATGAATAGAATATTAACCATGTGTTTTTATTCTTTCTCAGGTGGAGCACATTCTAAATGATAGACTACTGCAATTTGTTAACATTGATATACTTGAAGTCAAGGTAATGTGAAGACTGAAATGAATGATTAGAGTAATCTGTGACTTTGTTAACTTTCTATTATTTGAAAGGCGATCTATCTACCTATTGTGTGAAATACTTTAGCATTCATTATAATTTCATCTTTAGTGCAATATATCAACCTATTTTCTTAGTGGGCAATGAATGAGTTTTTATTTTATAGATATAAGTCACCAAATGGTTTGTGGTGTGTGGACTGGAACTTTTTATGTTCACATATGGCATTCAGATGAGTTGAACTTGTTGTATGTGTCGGTTGTTTTACGTTTTCTTTTGTAATTATGGCACGGAAAACCATAAATACATCTGTGTCTGTGTGCCCGTGTGTTATTGAGAATGTATTATCGTTTCATTGCTTAAAGTAAAAGGTACCTCTTTTACTGCAGGAAGCACGAAAGCGTTTCGACAAAGCTAGCCTCCTTTATGACCAGGTGCTTGCCACATACTGAATGCTAAACCATTTTTAGTTTTAGACAATAAAATTATATTTGTGCATGCTTCCAGATGTGTGTTTATTTTTTCTGTTTGATATGGTTCTTTCCTCTAATCTTCATTTCATGTCATGCTATAGGTGCGTGAGAAGTTTCTTTCACTGAGGAAAGGTACAAAAAGTGATGTGGCAAATCTTTTGGAAGAGGTAGCATGTGAAATTATTACTTTTATACTCTTCTCTCTTTTGTGCTTTATCTCTATGTTACATGTTTGGATGCTGATATCTTGACATTGTCGGGGCTGTTTCAGGAACTTCACAGTGCTAGATCAGCATTTGAACAAGCTCGCTTTAGTTTAGTGAGTATATAGGATTGTAAATTAAGCCTGTGTTCAGAGGTTTGTTGACTATTATGGTTGACTTATTGAGTGCTCCCTTCTGAACCTTGATTGTATTCCAGGTAACAGCTCTTTCACATGTTGAGGCTAAAAAGAGGTTTGAATTTTTAGAAGCAGTTAGTGGCACCATGGATGCGCATCTCCGTTACTTCAAACAGGTATTCATTTGGCATGACTTTGATTTAGTCTGTTCTTTTGACCTATTTTGAGTATATTCCACTTTCAGGGATATGAGTTACTTCACCAAATGGAGCCATACATACATCAGGTGCGCTGTCAGATACATAGCTTTTCTCAATAAGATTTAGTAGTAATTTTCCTTATACTTGTATGTTTGACGCTCTGTTTTCAATTGTTTGTGAATGGGAACTAGTGTAATTTCTTATGATTTACTGTCTATTTATTGTGCTTCATTTAGCTGTCTGTAGAGCAGATGTTCTCTGAAGTAGAATATTCTAATTGGCATGACACTCACACTATGGTTGTAGTGATTACAAACGTAAAGAGCCAAGATATGGACTTTCCCTCCCCTTAGCTCCTTTTCCTCCCTCTATGTCGATGCCGGATTTATATGTATTTGAACCTTAATGATGACACACTTTGGCCTTGGGGTGTGAGATTCAAGGTGTTTCAAGAAGAAACATTTAGGAACTTGGAATTTGCAGTATGTTGACTAAAATGTACTCCGTATTATTATTATTATTATTATTATTATTATTATTATTATCTTATTCTCCCTCGGTCCTAGGACAGTTAGATAAAATTTTCTTTTTGGGTAGTTCCTAGAAACTTAATAGGTTCTTTGCGGTAAACTTTTTCACACCGAATTTACTTTATAATCCTTAATTTTCTTTCCCCACTTAAAATGCTACCTTCACCTTATATTCTTATTTTACTTCATTAATCTCAAGTATTCAACACTCCTTAATCTTAGTACTTTAATAAAAATAAAAAAAATCTTAGTGCCTAGTTACATTGTTGTATTCCAGGTTCTGACTTATGCACAACAATCAAGAGAACGGTCAAATTATGAGCAGGCAGCTCTTAATGAAAGGATGCAAGAGTACAAAAGGCAAGTTGACCGAGAGAGTAGATGGTCTTCTAATGGTTCTAACAGTTCCCCAAGTGGAGATGGTATACAAGCAATTGGTAGAAGTTCACATAAAATGATAGAGGCTGTTATGCAGTCAGCTGCAAAGGGCAAGGTTTGAAGATTATGTATATTGTTCAAATGCCCAGATATTGTTCTGCTTGTTGTTTCTACAGCATTTGGTGGCCCTCCTCTTCATGTAAGACTGGTAATCTCTCAGGTTCAAACAATTCGGCAAGGGTATCTATCGAAGCGTTCGTCAAGCTTGAGAGGAGACTGGAAAAGACGATTTTTTGTCCTTGACAGCCGCGGATTACTTTACTACTATCGCAAGCAATGTAGCAAGTCATCTGTACGCTTCTTTCCCTTGAAAAAAAAAATGGAAAACAAAAAAAAGCTTTTCTGTGTCATGGTTGATGGCTTTTTGTTCACGGCAATTTCAGGGTTCTGGCAGTCAGCTTTCTGGCCAGAGAAATAGTTCTGAGCTTGGATCTGGATTACTAAGTCGTTGGCTTTCTTCTCATAATCATGGAGCTGGTGGTGTCCATGATGAGAAAGCTGTTCCTCATCACACAGTAAACCTGCTTACATCAACCATTAAAGTTGACGCAGATCAGTCAGACCTAAGGTTTTGTTTTCGGATTATTTCACCAACAAAAAATTACACCTTGCAGGTACGGCTTGAAAATAGTTTGCCTGATTTTCCTTGAATCGTTCGTATTCCACAAGCTTTGAGAAGTAGCTTGTCCTCAAGTTTAGTAATGTGCTTTTATGCTTGTCAGCACAGGCAGAGAGTGGACTTGATCAAATGGACTGGATTGAGAAGATAACTGGGGTTATTGCTTCATTACTGAGCTCTCAAACTCCTGATAGAGTAAATGTCTTATGATTTTGTATGATGTTGCTTTTTTTCAATTCCTGATTTATGTGTACTAATGTATTGTGCTGTTTCAGTGTCTGTCTGCGAGTCCTCGGGGAGGTGGTCATCATCGATCTGCCAGTGAGAGTAGTTCTTTTGGAAGTTCTGATGATCATACTGTTCCTGAGGAATATGCATCTGAGAGAAATCTTGGTGGTGTGGGTGCGCCTTATGAACGCCATTCAAGAGGCTCATTGCCACAACGATCCTGTGTAAGAGGTGAAAAGCCTATAGATGTTCTGCGAAGAGTGTGTGGAAATGATAAATGTGCGGATTGTGGTGCCCCTGAACCGGATTGGGCTTCCTTAAATCTCGGTGTTCTCGTTTGCATTGAGTGCTCTGGTGTTCACCGCAATCTTGGCGTGCATATATCAAAGGTGCAATTATGAATTTTTAAAAAAGCACCTGTTGTTACTTTCTCCTCTCTGAATTTCTCAGTTCTTTAGAAGATAAGTCCTCTCCATCTGTAACTGGTAGTACAACTGTGGTCCACATTTAAATATCAGGAGAAAGCTATCATCATTGATCTTTCTATCAGACATTTTGGCTTGAAGGTTTTACTAACTTGGACCTGAGGGCATATGGAGCCAAAGATAACCGATCTATGTTTTGTTTCCTGTTTATGATATTGTGGTTTCTGATGTACCATATATTGCTATTGGCAGGTAAGGTCACTTACGCTTGATGTGAAAGTTTGGGAACCTTCTGTTATTTGTTTGTTCCAGTCTTTGGGCAATACCTTTGCCAACTCAGTATGGGAGGAACTACTGCAATCAAGAAGTGCCTTCCAGGTTGATCTTACCTCCACAGGGTAAGACATCATTGTCATAAATAATTGACTTAAACTCTTGTCATTATAAGCTTCTCTTTGCAATTGGGTATGTTACCAACTTTTAGCTATTTCTGCTCATGAAGCTTGTACAAGTCTGAAAAACCTCTTCTGGTCCTTACGGGGAAGCCTTTGCCCTCTGATTCCATATCTGTGAAAGAGAAGTTCATTCATGCTAAGGTTCGGTATCTCCTTCCTCTTTTTTGTATCTGGTATTGGTTGCACTAGAACAATAGGTTTTTTTGTTGGCTCTTACGTCTGATTTTTTATTGTCCTCCTTGTTTGTTTCTGACTTACTGAGTAGGGCTGTGTAGTGTAAGGATTCTTTTCATGATGTAGCATGAACATTTACCATACATGTTCAGAATACTAGGATGCCTTTTTAATATCCTAATTTACCCAGAAAATACTTAGCTTCTTCAGATGTTGCAAGTTGATCTGATTGTATGAGATAATGAGAATATCCTTGCATGTTAAACTTTGTGAAGTTCGTGAAGCTAGAGATTCTTTTTCAATGCCTGGTTGTGGGTTTTGATTTGAAAATCAGGCTCAATTCTTTTCTTTGAACTTCTGATACATCATTAGGATTCCTGTTTCACTAGTCACTATGCATTAAGGTCCAGTATCAAATTGCTAAGAGTACCCATATTACCATATCTGGTGATTCCTATTTGCTCAGTTTTAATGCTGGGCATTGGAATGAATCTTTTAGCATGTATGTTGGTCATGCATTGTTGGTTATTCCAAGTTAGATTTGTTTGCACACTAATTGAGAGTTTTTGCTTGCAGTATGCGGAAAAGCTATTTGTTCGGAGACCAAAAAATAGTCATAATCCTTATGCTGTGGCTCAACAAATCTGGGATGCTGTTCGTGCCAATGACAAGAAATCTGTGTATCATTGCATCGTCAATTATGAAGCTGATGTGAATTCTGTGCATGAGCAACTATCATGCAATACTTCTTTAACCCTGGCTAGAGCAATGCTACTGCAAGAACATTCAAACTTCGACAAAAGCTCTGGTTTCTTGACGAGGGATTCTTTAGAAAAGTCTGCTTCTTGCTCATTTAACTTGGGTGGCGCAACTGAAGGCCAGTCTATGGAGTATCTAGATGGCTGCTCTCTTCTTCACCTTGCTTGTGAGACAGCGGACATTGGTATGCTTGAACTGCTTTTACAGTACGGTGCAGATATAAATGCGACTGATTCAAGGGGGCAGACCCCTCTGCACCGCTGTATTCTTAGAGGCAAGGCTTCGTTGGCAAAACTACTGCTTACCAGGTAACTCAGAAACAGCTCAATGCGAATCTTTTTATTCCAATTCTAAATTGTGGCATAGTATTTGATTCAGATTAACTCTCGATTTCATAGTACCACTTACATTAATTTTGAGGATTTTTTGTGGTTGATAGTTGATACCTAGTCATTAAAGTAAGTAATTATTAACTGTCTCCAATGTTTTGGGAAATGATAGCAAAATGTTCCTGGTGATTCTTGCAGGGGTGCAGACCGTCATGTTTTAAATGGTGAAGGCAAGACCTCAGTTGAGATTGCCATGGAGTCAGATTTCGATGATAGCGATGTCCTCGCTTTATTATCAGACTCAAACAGCTGAGCATGGAAACAAACAACTAGGTTCAAGAGATAACTAATCTGAAGTTTGGTGAGTGGTGTTGAATTTTCTATAGTTTATCACGGTCCATAATTCCTTGGGCTTCTTCTACATGAAAAGTGAAGGGTGAGCTATGTTGTGAAGGGGTATTCAAGGAGAGTGGTACTAGGGGTATGCCTGCCCTCCTGCCTTTTAGACTATAGGCCTATATAAATGTGTAAGTAAGATGCCCCATGGTAGTGATAGGATGAGAAGTGCCCAAAGATTTAAAGTGGGAGCTTCTGTAATCCAATGTGTTTTGTCCGATCTGTCTTCTATTTTAGGTTGAGTTGTTGCTGGTCAGATTAGGGCAATCAATGTATATTTGTCTGTACATTTGTTCCCGGTAGAAATTGCTTTGTTCTTGTATTTCTTGGTCCTGGATATCCAAATTGGAAGTTTTCTTGAAAAAATTCAGCTTAATCTCATCTTGCTTGCTTTCATTTTTCCCTGCCTGTTGTTGTTGTTGTAATCAGGTTTAGTGGTACAGCCATCATCTCTTTACTAATCTTGATCTCCCATCTAGGTGAGTCTCATCTTCTCATATGCCCTCGGCTAGTGTGGTGATCATCATCACGCTTTGCCATCTTCCAAATACCCATCCTAGTTTTAGCAATTGCACGATTTTTTGTGCTGTTACCTTCACCGGTGAAAGTTTGTCTGATTTAATTTTCAGCATTTTTCAGCATTTAATGCATGATTGTTTTTCTTCAGATCTATTTACATACAAAGTTATCAATTTTACATTCAAACGATAATTGGTCCGATCTTTTGTGGATGGAATAGTTTTCTAAAAATTTGATGAGGCATTATTGAAACTCTTTGATCAGTGTTATTTTATTTGATAACTATGAGCAAAGGTTTAAGGACATTTGCTGGAATCATTCTAATTTCTATGCTCAACTGTATATTAGAATAAGATGCACATGAGTATGTGTCTACTACTTGGAGGTAGTTGTTAGCATTCTTTTCTTTCTTTTAAGTTAAAATTGCTTGTAGTTGTGACGCAAATGTAAAGTCAAATAATTCACACTAATTGTTTATTGAGTTATTCCCATTAACTGATAAACCAGTAAACTTGTTCTCCTTGTAAAAAAGTAACAATAGTATATTTGAGACCGGGAGCGGGAAAAAGGCAAAAATAATTGGATGGACGAAGGAGAAGAATCGACTTTATGGCTAATCACAGGATAAGATGGTCCATTTGATTAGTAGAAGAGAGCATATTAAAAAACAAACACTTGTAGCTACCAAGTGCTAGAAATAAAGCCACAAACGCAAAGACGCACAAATTCTTCGGTCTATGAATATGATCCAACAAACCAGAAACCAAAGTTAGAACCAAACCAACGGACACGATACGCTTTGTCCCTGTTCTTTCGCTCCCACAGACTTCGATGTCTCGCTTTCGGCCATCGATGCTTCTGTCCACGTGGCAGTTTGGTCCCATCCTTTTTTATCAGGTGGGACCTTTTGAAAGTCTTCAGCTGCCTGCAGATGCAGTGCTGGGTGGCGAGGCGAGGCGAGGCGACGATGGAGGAGTTTCATTTCTTCATGTAAAACAAACAAACCCTTCCATAATCAGCATGATCAACTGCATGATGGCTTACTGCGGTGGTCAGATTTGGGTTTGGATGGTGGCCGGCGGCTAGGCAAGGGGCCGGGCGGGTGGGGTGGGGTGTGGTAAATTGGAGGCAGTGGCGAAGCCAACATTTAAAACGTCGGATGATTGAAATAAAAAAAAATGCTACCAAAACTAAAACTAAATAATATTTATTAAATAAAATAAATTTATTTGATTTTTTTGATGAATTAATTGACAATGAATAAAATTATCTTTTTTAATAGGTCTGATATTTATCTATTTGGGACGAGTAATAATTCTAAGATATATACATTCAATTTTTTTTCCTTCATTTCTTTCATGAGTAGTGAGAGTCCATAAATTTAGTACTATAAAAGTATAATTGACTCAGAATTTACTTTTAATAAAATATTGATGATAGTAATAAAGTTTTACAAATGAATAAGAATATAACTCATGATTCTATGTTCTAATGGTGTAATTTCTCTTTCATCAATATATTTTTATATAAATAAATCTTGCAATCAATATGGATATGTAAAACATAGAATGAGTTAATATATTATTAGATTAAGAATCAATTTTTGGATATTAGATTGGGTTGGTTTTTTTTTTTAATTTAAGCTAGTTTTAAATATACACTATATATTTCTATATTTTCAAAAAAAAATGGGGTGTTAATGGGCAAATATGACACTCATGAAATATTTTATTGTTGATGTCTAAATATTTAAAGAATGGAGGGAGTATATATTTATGCTTTTACACCTCCTCCCTTGCCCACCCTCAAACCCTTCAGCTTCAACCCCACCGTCACCTCACTGCCGCTACCTCCTTTTCCTCTACCTCGCCGATGTAGAAAATGTAAATTTAAGTTAGTCTTATATTTGTAATTTAAATTTTTTAAATATATTTTTTTAAATTTTTTTTAAATTATTTAATTTTATTAAAATTTAAATCAAATAATAAATTTTAAAACAGTATATCTATTGTGGGACAGAGGGAGTAGTAGGTTTGTTTTGTTTTCTAAGGATAAACCGTTTAGAAAGTCCAATTATGGTGGAATTAGACTATTACCCAACCACAATTTAGGATGTATTCTTTCGTGGGTTATTGTATTCAGTTGAGAAAAAGTTCAGTGATCAAGAAGGTAATTGTAGGTTGAGCGGTGGAAAAGAAATTTTCCACCAACATCCTTTTATAAATAGAAGGGTTCACAAATTTATTATAAAAAAAATATTTAGTATAAGTGATTCACATAATTGTTTTCATAAAAATGTGATCGTAGATTTTTTTTTTTTTCACCGACGGTGTATTAAATATTAACTCAAGTTAGTTTTGCATTACCCTCGTTTTTTTACTCTTTTTTAGAAGGTCGAATGATATTTTTTATCCCAAATGTGTTGCCACTAGTTTTTTGTTGTTGTATAGATTAAGATTGTCTTCGATCAAAGTTCGTATGATGTGACATGTCTTCTAGGGTTTCTTTTTCCCTATCCGCCACCTCTCGCTTTTTTCCTTCCTCTGGCCGGTCACGGGCGCCTGGCCTTCCACGCTCCCTTCTGCTCGGTTCCAGCCTCAAGTCTGGCTATTTTGCTTTGCTACTGTTTGCTTAGTGCTCTTTGAACGCAGTTGGGGCTCGATTCAGCCCTTTATTGATTGCTTCGGTGCGCCTCTGTCGATGTCTAGCACATCACAGTCCGCCGTCCTCACTTCAGGGCTTTGGGTGCATCTTTCTCGCAAGTGTTTCAAGTGCCGGACCTAGGGGTGCTCTGTCCTGAGGCGTCGTTGGGTTGGAGCATCATTGTCAGGCCATTCCAGGGGTGCTGATGGTTGGGTATGAGTGCCCTGGGTTTCTTTGAATGTTGACCGACCGTATATGTGGTTTAGGCGCAACGGCTTGGATGGGTTGGTGATTGGGAATCTCAGCCATGTGTGGGTTATGTTCTGCGATACCTCCGAGAAAGGAAAGATTGATGTATGCTCAATTATTGGGCAATTGGGGGTTTTGGGATCGGAATGGTGGGTTTGGTTGATCTCCTGGTTTCGAGGTGATGGCACAGGATGTGGTACATGGGTGACTCTTGGGAGAAAGAGGGCGAGTATTGGCCTTATCATCGAGGGAGGGGAGAAGCTAAACAACCGCACGGCAGGGATGAGCGATGGTGGCTCTCCCTGCCTAGTATAGTGAGTCATGTATATCCAGGTGGTGTCGGTTGGCAGTCTCCCGGTATCACCTTGTTGGGCCAATTGACTCATGTCCGTTAACATGGTAGGTGGATTATGACGTCTTTCTTGGATTCTTGGTCTATGACTACTTGTAGTCTTCCAGGTACTATTGTAGGGTCTAGGTCTTTTATAGTTGCTACTATGCAACTAGTTTGATGGAGGAGGTCGGTGGTCGGGTATTACGAAAGATATGTTGTGGGGAGGTACATGTCTCAAGTTTGTTGGCAGTTTGAAGAATGCATGTTAGCACGATCTCGATTCCAGCCTATCGTCATTTTTCAGCTACATTTTGCTTTGTTTTTGCCTCTTTTCGGACTTTAGTTTATTATTTATTTGAACATCTGCTTTGCTTGTAGGAGCCATTTAATCTTTAATTACTTGACTGGTATGACTACTATTGTTTAGTTTGTACATGGCTATATATCCCTGATTATGCTACTTTATTGGCATAGAGTCGCGTGATATCGAATGTGATCATTCTATTAAAAAAAAAATATCTTCGATCATTAACTCATTTCACATAAATTTTCATTATTACCTCTTTAAACCCACTCTCACATCTTCAAACTTATTTCCTAAACTCTTTAGGTGAATACATTTGTGAGAAATTAATCATCCACACCATTAAAAGTGATGATCCACCTTATCTAATTCATATTACCGAGTGATGTTACTAAAACTTAATGATAAAATCTTGAAAGTAATCGGCATTAAGAGAAATTAATTATCCACGACGTCAAAAGTGATGATTCAGGTTGTCTAATTCATGTTATAGAGTAATGTTATTGAAACTTCATGATAAGATGTTGCCGGTGATTCAAGTTGTGAGAAATTAATTGTTAATTATTCGTACTAAAAAGTGAACCAAGAGAGATTATAGACCTCATCGTAATAGATAAGTCACATAGATAAGTCACCACCGTGCGGTGGACTTCAGCCTTCCATTCCTCTCTAAATATTTTAAATTAATTATTTTTTTTTATAAATTTTTTAGATAAATTATTTTTTTAAATAAAAGATTTATTAGATAAAAGTAATAATTTATTTTTTTAGTTTTTTTTATAAAAAATATATATTTAATTTTAAATATTTAAACATTCATGAAAAATATAGATTAAATATTATATAACAAAAAAATGTAAAATTAATTAGAGATAGTCAGAGCAGATTTTGTAATTTTAATTATTTTTCTTATAATTTTCAAATCAATTTTTTTTATCTAATTTTTAACAAAATTGGAACTGATATAGTCTCTTTGTCTCTTATTGTATTTTATTAATACCATTAATTTTTTTTTTCTGATATATACAGATTTGAATTAAAAAATTATTTCAGATTTAATTAATTTAAATAAAAATATTTTAATTATTTTTTATTTAAATTTAATTATATAAATTTTTTATTTAAAAATAAAAATGAGTTAATTTAGAGTATTTTAGATAGAGGGGGAAGGAGAAGCTGGATCCGATAAGTCACTGCTCTAGTGCTCATCCCCGCCATTCCCGAATCCGAGTGAGGATCCTCTCCTCCACTCCGTCCTCCATCAATGAGAAATTACCAAATGTCATTCACTTAAACTTTTACAATTACACAATCTTTCCATTTTTACAAATGTTTTACCTGTGAAAAATAAATTTCACCATTTAATGTTTGCATTATTTTTGAACTTTTAATGTTTGCATTCTTTTTATTATACTCTATGTATAAAAATATACAGAGTGAAAGATTTTCTGTGGATTTTTTTTTCCTGCAATTTTTTTTATAGGTATGATACAAACAGTACTAAAATTGTAAATTGTTCTTTTATTCCACTCTGTATTTTTTTTAATATTTTTTTACATACTATAGTGAAAATAGTTTAAATGAAATTTCTGAATCTTTTCATGTGATGCTTTTATTGAAAATGCTTAAAAAAATAATTGAAAAGTATATATTATATTATTAAAAAAATTGTATAATTATTATATCAGATTTTCTTATTTTCATAAAAAAAAGAAGTGTTTAATCGAAGTTATGGTTTTTCTAGCATTCAATTTATACAAGAACATTAAACATCGGAAGCATTAAAAAATTATTAATACATCATGATTAAAAAGAAAA